>KV908652.1:17347-29847 GCA_002005505.1 Botryococcus braunii
CGTTGGGCAGAGTTTCTCTCCCGGTTCCATTTCACATGGGAACATATGGCGGGTGCCTCAAATGTGGTTGCCGATGCGCTGAGCCGCACGCCGGTGGGATATCCACCTCCCAACTCATTGGTGAACGCGGTTGTGGTTCGTTCCACTCGTTCATACGTTTCGGAGGGTCCCCCTTGTCTTCCAAATCGCTCCCTTCGGGATGTCATTTGCGCCGTTACCCGGGCACAGGGTACTCCCTTGGCTGCAGAGGCTCGTGGTATGGGACACGAGTCTAGGCCTCCTTCAGGTGGGGGAGAGGGCATGACGTGGAAGGACAAGTTTGTGCGTGGTTATCAGGAAGACCTTTGGTTCAAGGAACCTAGCAATGTGGCGCCTCTGGTCGCACACGACGGCTTCCTGTTACACGAAGGAAAGATTGTTGTGCCGCATGCATTTGGGCTTAGATCCCACCTTATGGATGAAATGCATGATAGCCCGTATGCTGGACACCAAGGTGTGAACAAAACCCTGAAGCTGGTTGCCCGCCATTATTGGTGGCCGACGATGACACAGGATGTGACGCAGTACGTGACTCACTGTCACCTCTGCCAGAAGAACAAGGCAAGGCATGCAAAGCCTTCGGGGCTGTTGCATCCCCTTGAGCTTCCGCATAAACCGTGGGACACGGTGACCATGGACTTCATCACCCAGTTGCCTCGCACCGCGGAAGGGCATGATGCCATCCTGGTGGTGGTGGACAAGCTGACGAAGATGGTTCATTTGGTGGCTACGCAGACCACGGCGACTGCTGAGCAGACAGCGAAGCTGTTTGTGGATCACATTTGGAAGCTCCACGGAGTGCCTAGGAAAGTGGTGTCTGACAGGGATCCCCTGTTCACCAGCCACTTCACTCGAGCCTTGTGTCGGATGCTTGGGACCAAGCAGGCCATGTCCACGGCGTATCATCCTCAGACGGATGGGCAGACAGAGCGTGTGAACCGTGTTCTTGAGGACATGCTCCGCATGTATGTGTCTAAGTCACAGACTGACTGGGACGAGAAGCTGTCGTGTGCTGAGTTTGCTATCAACAATGCAGAGCACTCCAGCACAGGCTTCACGCCGTTCATGTTGAACTATGGTCATCACCCGTACCTACCAGTATCGGTGCTGCCAGAGTTCAGGGTCCCGGCTGCCTCGAGCTTTGTCCAACGCATTCAGCGTTTAGTGGCAGAAGCTCGGCGCACACATCGCATTGCGACGGAACGCCAGGCACGTTACGCTAACACGAAGCGTAAGGATGTCACGTTCGCTCCAGGAGATTGGGTCCTGTTGTCGGCTAAGAACCTAAGGTTCAAAGAGGGCACACCGAAGCTGTTGCCTCGGCGGGTCGGGCCGTTCCAAATTGCCAAGTCTGTTGGAGGCAACTCCTATGAGTTGATCCTCCCGGCACGCTGGAGGATACATGACGTGTTCCATGTGTCACGGCTGGAACGATACCGCCGGGATGGCAGTGTCCAACCACCACCACCTGCTGAGGTGCTGGAGGGGGAGGACGAGTACGAGGTGGAGAAAATTCTTCACCACCGGAAGGCTCGCCGCTCGTATGAGTTCCTGGTTCGGTGGGTGGGATACTCCCCTGAACATGACACGTGGGAATCAGAGGCGAACTTGCGGAATGCCCCTGGGGCGTTGAAGGAGTATTGGGCACGGGTCAAGACGGGCTAGGACCCAGGACACACACAAATGGCCTTGAGTCGGGCTGTTGTCACTTCGGGGGTCGTGGCATTCGATCCACATGTCCAGTCGACGGGACATCCCTCGTTAGCGGCGAAGTGGTTGCGTTGTTCAACATGTCGTCCTACTCAATAGCTCCTCCCTGTCCCTGGCTATGCCATGTGGAAGGGCCCTATTCCGTTCACTGCGGACTTAGTAGCACCTCAGATAGTCTCAAGGGCATGGTGCACCCCGGGTCCTGGACTCGGTGTCTGAGAGTCTCTGCTGATGGTGGGTTGTGACTCTAGAGTAACCATGTACTCTAAGCGCTATGGTGATGGTCAGTGAAGCCCCCAATAGCTTGATTAGCCAGATGGATTTCTGGTGACGGAGGTTGTACTTCCGGGAGTGCTCCGCGGGCAGTCCAAATGAGCATGGGTGTGGATTGTCGTTACCACTAGTCTGCCGGGACTAGGGTGGCGGGTGGCTGGGCAAGAGGTATGGGACTCTTGTCTGTAGGGCTTCCTGCGAAGGTGGCTGGTCAGGACGTGATACACTCTTGACTGTAGTGCTTCCTGTGTGGGAGATGCATCCCCCTCAATCCGAGACGGCTTGAGCCTAGGTGGGGGAGGGTGTAACGTTCCGAGTGCGAAGGGTCCGTTAGGGAGCCGATCGGCATCGAGCCGATAGCGCGTGATCGGAGAGCGGGGTACGATGACCTCATTACGTAATCTGGCCAGCTTGGCTGGCGGGGTGCAATCAGACGGGTCGCACCTGTGTGAGGTCATTCTCACACGAACTTGAGACAAGCAAGATACTACACATTGCATGCCTCCACAAACTTAGCTTCTGGATGGAAGGAAACATGTTTGTCTGTTAGAGCAAAGTCCATAAGCCACTGATAAGGGAAAGCATGCTCAGCATTGCCCAAATGGTACCCACTGGAATCTGTAAGATAACACTCAATACCCATGATATTGACATTGATGCCATCTAAATAAGCCCTGCCCATTGATAGAAGATATTTCTTACTAGAGGGATATGCTTGACATTGTGCAGGAACAAGGAACTGCCAGACTCGAGGAACACTTGCATGGTGCCTTCACCCATAACTTCCTCTGACTTGCCATTGGCCACAATTAGTCTTTGTGGCACATCAAACTTGACATAATTTTTCATGTTGTCACTTGAAGGAGAAATGTGATCAGTTGAACCCGAGTCTATAAGCCAAGCTGGTAGAGAGGGTTGAGAGATTAGTGTATCCCTCTGAACACAATTAGTTTGTGCTCTCCTCTCTGAGCTGCAAGCTAAGGGCACGTTGTCTTGGTGTGCCCTGGATTCCTGCAGTACTGACATATTAGTACAGGCCTTCCCTGCTGTTGAAACGTAGGTTGTCCTGCCCCAGAATTTTCACGGTTAGTATTTTGAGGCACTCCTGCCTGGTGAGCACCTGAACCAGCCCCACCTGAACCACCTTGCCTGCCTGCAGGTTGACCACCCACACCTTGATTCCTATGAGGTTTGGGGTTTGAGGTATTTGGAGGATTATATGGCTTCTTTGCTTGAAGATCCATATACGTTAACTCTAGAACATGATGGAGTTGGTGCACATTTGGAAGATTATTGCACACAGACAGCTGTTAACGCCTATCTACCTCATACTCCTCAGTGAGGCCTTCTATGATCATGGAGCACTGGCAAACCTCAGTCCACTGCTCTCCTAGTGATTTGAGGTTGTTTGCAATTTTCCTGCATCTTAAAACATAATCAGATGGTTTTTCACCTGGCTTCATCGTGAACAACCTTTGCTCCCTGTGGAGGCTCATTAGCCTAGCTGCTGCTCTAGCGTTAAACACCTGCAGCAGCTTGTTCCACATATGGTAAGCTTGTCAAGTCAGTAATCTGAACAGAATATTGCTCAGTACATGCTTGAGTGATAATGGTTTGAGCTTTGAAATCATCATAAGCTCCCTGATAATCATCATGAACACAGTAGTTGACATTCATTTCCCACAGCATGGCATACACTTGCTTTGTCCATGTCAACCAATTGGTATCATTTAACTTGACTAACTCAATCTTTGGAGTTAACTTCTGATGAGAAGAGAACGAAGGACCAGTGGTTGGATTTATGGTGGGTAGACCAGGAATACCAGCATTTGGAAATTGACCTTGCCCAGCACTATATGGTGGCCCCTGACTGAAAGGAGGACCACCCCAACCACCACCACCTGGTCCACCAGGACCGCCTGGACCACCAGGACCGCCTGGTCCTCTAGGACCACTAGGACCACCCTCACCAAAGCCACCAGGAACATTCCCACCAGAGCCCGGATAGACAGGGTATTGCGGGTAGTTGCCTGAGACTGGTGGAGGATGCCAAATCGAGCTTGCTCCTCCAGGGGGACCCCCACTGTATGGTGGCCCACCACCAGGAGGGCCACTGCCTGAGCTGTATGGGTAGCCACCACCAGGAGGGCCACCAGCTAGAATTGCAGAAGCTGACGTTGACACTCCAAACTTGGATGGCACATGCGCACTAACTGGCTGAACCAAAGAAGGGTTAGAGATCTGGCTCAGTGTTGAGGCAGGTAGTGAAATGGGGATCATGCCCCCAGTAGCTAGTGGTAGATACACAGTTGTCTGTGAACCAGCTAACGTTGCTGCTGGAATGATTGCACCACTAGTAATAACAGGAACACTAGCTGGTTGAATCGAAATAGCAGGATGTTGTGAAATTGGAACTTGCAAAGGACACTGGTAAGTGCCCTTGAACCAGAAACATCATACTGTGAAGATCTGCGTATGACTCTTGGTGCATTTGAAATAGGCACAGGATTAATCCTAACTGCCCTCCTAGTACTACTATGGTCTAATGGAAGGTTTGAGTGCGTACCACCAAGAGGTGAGGTGCTTGCGCTCACAGCAGGTACAGGCTCAACTGAGGGTTGGCCAGCAGGATTAGTAGGAAGAGATTCAGAGTGGCGATAACCCCCGTATAGAAAATCCTCACTTACCTCCCCGGCATGGCGCCCTTCAGTATCGCTGTCCTCTGTTCCGCGGCCTGCACCTGTGCCTGCACTGGTGGTGTACCCCGTTGAGTCTCTCTGTGTAGAATACGATTGTTCGAAACTTTCATTGTTGTAAATGGTTGAGGGATCATGTTCAATCACAATTGGTACATCATAAGAATCTTCAACATTGGCATAGGGTGGCACAGTATACGTGCCACTCATTGCATATAAGAAACGTAGACAGCAATAGCCCTAACAAGTAGAACTCTTCCAGCGACCACCCCAGCCTTCCCGAAGGAAAGCTGCCACCACCAATAACCAACTTCTCTCCCACTGCCTTAGCCACAAGGGCTTGGGCAATCGAGAAGTCCAACCAGAGTAACCCACCAGAAGACTTGCAAGAGTCCTTCTACCTAGCACAGTGGTCTGCGTAGAGCCTGTGCAGGCTTAGGTGCTCTTGTATCTTTAAAGAGTGTTGTAAATAAACGTAGACAGCCGCGAGGCTTCTTCACGTAGAAAGGTCCCGTGCGCCGGGAGACGATAATACCATAAGCGATTTAATCGCCGATACCATTTTGCTGTAATGGCATCATCAAAACAGAATTTGTAGAATTTGAAGTTAAATGTTACTCCCTGTAACTCACACTCTTTAGAGTAAGTGAACTGTGCTCAAACAAAAGCTTGTAGAAGTGGACGAAACACGACCAAGCAGACGGCACAGGAGCTTGATACGGGAACTCAAGACTATTACAATAACAACTAACTAATGATGTTGCAATTACCTGTAACTCACACTCTTTAGAGTAAGTGAACTGTGCTCAAGCAAAAGCTTGCAGAAGTGGGCGAAACACGACCAAGCAAACGGTACAGGAGCTTGATAAGGGAACTCAAGACTGACTGGCCTGTTAGAGCACTTCCTATTTATACTAAGGAGACTGCACATTTATTAGCCTCCTGACAGGTTTGCAACTCCAGATCTTGAAAGCGTACGGACACGATCAAGTTTGCATGCCATGATGGCATTGCCATCAGTACTATGCACTGGAATTTCAATGTACCTTATGATTCGACATGGTCGTCGATGAACAGTACGAATCTCGGTCGATGATAGTCTCGAATCTAAGTGACTCGGAACTTTAACTTCCACCGATACAAGTCTCGAATCAAACACCAAGGACCGCAGGACTTGAAGTCTCACGATCGATGAGATCCGGAATAAGTATACCTTACTAGAAAACTGGCAGAAAACAGGCCGAAATTGTACCAAGGCCCCTATAAATCACTATGAGTGTCATTTAACCTTAAAGTACCATACAGTACAAGTACACCCAAGTGAGATATGACTATACCTGATTGTTTATGAGCATTGTAAGTCTTGAAACCATTAAAAATGACTTGATGTGGCTCACAAACATGCTAATATGAAATGACCCAACATGTTGCTCAAATACCTAAGGTATACATGTTAGTGTCTGTTTTTCTAACAAGCAGCACGGGCATTGGGAGCCTTGCTGAAAGATGGGGATCAAGAGCTGATATTGAAGGCGGCAACGGAACGATTCAGGGGGCATTCTTCCTCTGCCGCAACCCCCAACCCTCCAAGAGTTTCAAACGAGACGGGACGGAAGACCACCCGAGCTCGAGGCGGCTGCCTGACTAAGACCTCTTGGTACGATGCAAGCTTGCCAGCGGCTGCCCGCGCAGCAGCTCCACCAGGCACAAACCCGGCGCCCCCGCGGCCGTAGGACGGCGCAAGCGGGGAAGTGCTGTTATATTTTAGAAGAGAGACATGTGCCTTTCCCTCAGGAGAGTAGTAGTGGCCAGACCAGCTCTGATCAGGTGGCGGGGACAATCCTAGAATGAGTAATAGGTGGCAGAACCTAGAAGTTCTGCCGGGACCAATCTAGACCAATTTCATTCAGTTAGAGAGAATGAGGTAATCAGACGCGGTTTGCTAGGAAGGATATATGTCTCTGGCACGAAAGGGCGAGTCACTTGATTGGGACTATAAAAGCACTTCGGATGTTTGTCTCTTAACTGTTGCCAGTCAAGTCGTCTCACACAGTCGTCACTGCTTGTTTCTCGACACACAACAAGAGTGCCGCCGGACTAAACACCCTCGTGCCGGGTCATACAGGTAAACTGATGTTAAAGAACTGAATCCACAAGAAAAATGGATTAGGAAGAGGTCTAGATAATGTGTATTAAGAGAGTGCTAATGTTTTAGCTCATCGGACACTGGTAATACAGACTATCGGTAGTTACGTAGATGGCGTAGTTTGAATTACTGAGTGATGAGAGAGAACGATAAGCATTGTAAGACTTGATTGGGACTATAAAAGCACTTCGGGTGTTTGTCTCTTAACTGTTGCCAGTCAAGTCGTCTCACACAGTCGTCACTGTTTGTTTCTCGCCACACAACAAGAGTGCCGCTGGACTATACACCCTCGTGCCGGGTCATACAGGAAACGCCAAGCTCATAAGTTTACAAGTGCCGACGACGTCGATGTAAAGATCCCGCCCACCCTCCCAATCCTGAAACATTAAGTCAGGCCGACGGGCCTCGAACCCCCGCACCCGCACGGGCAAGGAAGGCTCACGGACCACCACAGCCTAAACCTCCTTTCCCACCCGGAACATTATATCTCTAACCGCATTGTGGCGAGACCTATTTGCCACTCCTCGACCCACACGGCATTGAACGGCATGGTCCCCCCATCGGTCCATGGACATACCACAACGAGGGCACGGGGTACCAGCCTGAAACATGGGAATCAACAGTTGATAACGTAGCCGGCACTGAAGTTTTATATTGGACAAGATCTGGCCCATCCGCCTACTGGGAGCGCCTGAAGCCACTCCGAAGCATGGGGCCGGGCAGCGGATTCAAGCACTTCAACGACCCTCTCTTGAGCAGGCAACGCAAGCAGGGCCTGCCGGCGCATAGTTGAAAGAAGCAGGCCCAACTTATGCTGCACATCTGACTCAAGGAAAGCGTCGTCCACACCCTGCCACTCGAATTGCGGGCAAACCTCACCAAACACGACCCCGGCCTCCTCCCAAGATCGGGGGAAGGGAACCTCCCACCCTGCTAAAATCTCATCCTGAACACCCTGGGTCTGGAGAACCGACGTAAGAAACGCAATAGGGACAATGTCCTTCGCCCTAGTAATCCCCAAACCCCCGCTCAACAACGGCACGGAAGCAATGTCCTCTTGTAGGGGCCCAAAGCCTCCCCCCTCCGGATCCCCCACAACGATTCTTCTAAGGGTGGAGTGAAGCCCGTCATCGAAGACAGCCACCCCTGCATCAACAGCCCGAGGGGGAGAGCATCTGAGCACATACACCATCCTATATAACCCCATACACGCCCGTAGCAGCAGGAGCTCTACTTGAGGATC
Source organism: Botryococcus braunii (assembly GCA_002005505.1). NCBI lineage: Eukaryota > Viridiplantae > Chlorophyta > Trebouxiophyceae > Botryococcus > Botryococcus braunii. Next base: position 25,455 of record KV908652.1, read on the forward strand.
ATCTAGAACTGAAAGCCGATCCATCGTTCAAACCACCTCGACGGCCTTAGTACCCACAAAAGCTGACACAAAGACACGAGAAGCCGACAGAGGACCCCCTAATAGCCGAACACCTAAGTCCCGACACTGACGGATATCAGCTGGAAAACCCTCGTTACGACGAGGATCATAGGTGGGCCACCACAGTACGCCTGTTACGCACAAGGTATATAACACAAATACCTAAGACAATCACACGCTATGTCCTATGGAATACTGCTTGCAAGTTATATTACACAGTGCACGTGTACTGTGCAGGTTCGTATAGAAACATACGACTTGAAGTCGGTGCATTCCATATTGAGCTGTGTTATAAAATGTATGTGCAGAATGCTGGAAACACATGCAAAACTGTGACAATTCGTATATGCTTACTGCCTTACATTTAATTTTCTTACCCCTTTTAGAGGCTGGATTCTCGCCTTACCTTGTACTGTATAGCTAGTCATGTCTGATCAGTACTTGTAGGATAACTGAGCGAAGAGGTTTTAGAGACAATGAAGCCGTTGGTGGTGAGCACGGAAAGAGTGTTACATGATTGATTCGCAAGCCTACTCTTAAACCCAGGGTGGGTTGAATTATATTGTACTGCCTTAGACGCGTAGTCGGGCAACCGAGCGAACTACCTGAGCGAGGTTGTACTGCGAACCCAGATCACAAGGCAAGTCAAAGAGCAATGCCAAGGACCACTAGAGCATTATACCCTAGGAAATGCTACATGCCCTCCCCCTTGGCATAAGCTATGAAATGGTGTTTATGGCAATGGGGCCACAAACGTAAGACAGGGGTGTCACGAACCCTGCTTAGTGTAGCTATAGACATCACGCCTCCTATAGTTACTGTACTAGTATCATGATCAACTATCACAAATGTCGTTATGAATGCCGTCGTCATCGTCTTCGAAAGTCTTCGTTGTAATCAATGCAGGCCTGAAGCCGATGGCAACTGCACATGTGGAGCATAATCCTTTTTCTTCATACATCAATTTCTCGAATTCTGATTAAGTCATGAATACATAAGGGACAAGTATTCACAGAATGCCTAGACTTCTTTGTTACAAAATATGAATGGGGAAATTTGTGACCATTTAAAATAATGAAAAAAAAGCATGTATGTATATATCTTAACCTCATACCATGAATTTATTTCCCCATGGCTTTGCAACGGCTCGCAGACCATTGTAATAGTAAATTTTGAAGCATACAAGCATGTGCTTAATGGATATCCATATGGTCATCCCATATATGTTGGTATTCCATTAATGCTACAAGCTGATCAGACTGATCAGACCATACAACTGGTAACATTAATGATATACTGTCTCTGATGATCAAATTAAAATGCAGTATATTCCCCTATTAGTTTCGAGGGGTACCCATGGATGCACGACGGTCCGGAGACTCAAGTTCCATGGAACACCTTTGCCGGTAAATTTACATTTCATAAAGGAGTTTCATGAAATTTGAGTCTCCGGACCGTCGTGCATCCATGAACATGGCATCACGGGTCTGGAGTTTGAGACCGGCCGAGGTCTCGCCTCCAATCATCCCAAAAGCTTCTATTCGAGTGCCTGTCCTTATTTTCATTCATTTGAAAAAATTTACATATCCGATCCAATGGAGGGTCATACTGCGACAGACTCGAAGGCTTCTATCTTGAGAATCAGAACCAGTTCTACATCATTTCCACGGCAAGGGCTCCTTATAATCCAAGAATGGAAGAAGAATGGACCACACACTATGGACATCTACCATTCTTCTTGCCCCAGACCCGAAAAGCCCTAAAAAGTACTCTGACTCAATCAGAGGATTCCATGTGCGTGACACTAGGCCCGATATTGCAGAGGCCAAAGGGGCATCTCATGCTCTTGAGGTTTAAAATGAATGTATATGCCATGCATATGGCGTATGCCATTGGCCAAGAACATGTTTTATAAGAATAAAAATCAATAATAAATGTACACCTTTTATATGGTGTACACCATAACAATGTTTGACAATTGAACATACATATATGTGACATCATGATCACAATCTACTTCAAAGTACTTGCTCTTTGCTGCTTCCCAAAGTGTTTATGACGTTCAGCACATACAAGCTATATCTTAGTATGTCAGCAAATTCCCATCCTTGGCGGCACGGATGCGAGCATGCCACTGCGCAGCTCGCATTGCCAGTCCGAACCTGCTTGTGCGGACGGTCATGGTATTACGTAAGTACAAATTATAAGGGCAGTCACTCAAGTTTGTAAGCGCAGTCTCACGTGACCTGCAGGACATAGCTAACATGGAGACCAAATCTATCCCTCCCCCCTCTCTCTCCCCCCCCCGCCCCCCCCCCCCCCCCTCTCTCTCTCTCTCTCTCTCTCTCTCTCTCTCTCTCTCTCTCTCTCTCTCTCTCTCCTCTCTCTCTCTCTCTCTCTCTCTCTCTCTCTCTCTCTCTCGCTCGCTCGCTCGCTCTCACATCTGGAACACCAGCGAAGCAGTAACCCAGCGAAGCATAAACTCACATCTGGAACACCAGCGAAGCAGTAACCCACATGACGACAGCAGTGAAGCACGCCAGCAGGACAGCCTGAATCAGCCTGTGCATGATCACTGCATTCCCAAAGGGCCAAGACTTGCCTCTGACTGCAACCGAAGGCCCGAAGCGCCCAGCAATGGACTTCAAGTACGCCCGTCGACTGACAACCTCCCGTATGATTATGACCAGGCAGCCCGCCAACCAGCCCAGCACCTGCCAGAAGGCAAGAACGGCCGAGCAGGGTAGCTCCTCGAGCAGCTGCCACTGCGCATGGGGGGCAAACATAGCCAGGATCAGCGCGGTGGCCTTCCTAGGAATCAACCTCAGGGTTGGCGACAGGCTCACCCGCTCCGGCCCCCAGATGGTGGACCCACACAGGCTATTGTTACCTGACATGCTAATGAGCATGCCAACAGTGGTGAAAAAGAGGTCTGGGGCCTGCCCAGCTGTCGTTACCACAAGGCGAAGGCAGATGATGATGAAGTAGAAATTTTCTATGGCAAATGCATTGATCCAGGAGGCCGAGCTTCTGCGGCTCTTGAAAACCTGGCACAGGCCTTTGTTGATGCAGCTCTGCTGCCATATGAGCAAGATGTGTAGGAAGTTCTGGTGGAAGATATGCACCATCATGAAGGCCACATTGATTCCACGCCAGTGCTTGGCGTACACGCTTCTCCGCACCCAGGCAAATGTGATGAGAAGGCTCGAAGGCAGGATGAAGAGCAGCATGGTGAAAACCAGCCCCGGGGGTGGATTCCCCCAAGTGGTCTCGCCATTGACAGCGGTGCAGTACAAAAACTCAAACGTCGAAAAGACGATGATCGGTGTGAAGGCCAGCACGTAGTCCCCAGCATGATTGGCCAAGTACGCCTCGTACCCAGCCTCTAGCTCGGGAGAGGCAAACTGCAACAGAGAGCTGCTGAACACTTGTTGCCAGATAGGCACTGAAGCAGATTCCTCCGGCCCATCGCTCCGGCCTACTGGAGCCTGCAGCATATGCACATGTTTCATGAAACACGCTTGTGAATTCACAAGCAGTCCAGGTCCATGTTGTGGTGCTCCTTGTCAATGTTGTGACACTCCGAAAGGTAGGGCCAACGGTTGTGTGAAATCCACAGATACAATCGCCGGTGTCAGTTTTGTTTTTCTAAGCTGGTCAACTAAGTGTCATGGGGGTTTAGCAATGCAAATACATATCCAGGCATGGTATGCATAATCCTGCAGTGCAGAGGGTTTGCTAAACAAATCTCCATGTTGTTGTTCATGCTAGACTGGCTACTGAAGCTACGCAGCTCTTCACAACATTGCATCTCCTAGGGTACGCTGGTCCAATAATATAATAGATTGCCTCACCCATGATGACCCTGATTCAGCTGTTTTACTGCCATCAGACCTGATGATACAAAGACATTAATGTATGTGCCAAGGATGGCTCCAAATGCTGTCTACAAAAAGACAAAAAAATTTGCACACATCAGCAATTCCAACTGCTCTGTCCTTGGGCAGAGTTTTCCAGGAAGAACCATGACTGGGAAGAGACCTGGGTTTAGTCTTATACCCAACTGTGGAAGCACCATTACATTTACTTTTTACTTTACTTTTTCTCGACAAATCGTCTATTTCCTGTCTGCCCTCCACGGCAGATAGCAAACTGGCTATGGAAGAGCGTTTAAGGATTGCAGTGATTGAAAGTTTATGGATCCAAAACCAAAAAAGCATGTAAGGTAAAACATTTAATTAGATAAGATCTGTACCTGCCATCCGCTCGCCATAGATTGGTCAGTAAAACGTCCTTGAGATAGGATTGCAGTTGGTTGCGAAGAGGACCTGTG
>KV908652.1:34847-49847 GCA_002005505.1 Botryococcus braunii
GAGGCAATGAATGCTAGTCTTAATGTCCCCATCAGCAGCCGCTTTTTCACATTGGCTCATGAGGTTTAACTCATCACTCTGTAATGCTTGGACATATTGATCCCTTGCAAATTGGCACCAGCTAATTTGTGACAATGGGTGTCCCCCTTGAGCAGAAGAGCGACACGGTCTAGGATGAATAGGAATAGACAAGGATGCACATAGTGGGAAATGGTCAGACTCTGACCTCTCACAATCAATGCCACTGTCTTCTAGGTGTGGGATAAGATTTGGGGATACAATGATATGGTCAAGTCGTGTTGCAGCTGATCTACGCGTACCGTGGTACGACACACCGGCTGGGATATCTCCCCTGACACGGCCAGTGCAAATGTAAACGCCTAGTTTGTGGACAGCACGAAGAAGTTGCCGCCCATGGGGATTGACATTTGGGTCCCCTCCAGGGGCCATGGGGGGAAGGGGACCAACTCTAGAATTAAGATCACCCCCTAGGAAAGAGTACCCTTCTACCTTTGCCTTACCGAGTGTTTTCTGGATTTCTTTCATTCTATTAGCTAAACTCAAAGATGATAGAAGGGGTGATCCAGAAGGGGGAATGTAAGTTGTTCCTATGATTAGAGGTAGTCCACCACCCTTGAACTGAATCTTAGCCCACAACGATCCTTGTTTGGTGCAATAGGGGAGAATATGGTATTCATTGCTATATCGAATACCAAGCAATAAGCCTTCCCCTGCCCTCCCTGAGTGTGATGCAGGGTAAAAGAATAGCTTGAAGGGGGCCCAGAGGTCTCGTTCGATAATTTGTCTTCTAGTCTCACTGAGCATGATAATGTCAAAGGTGTGAAGGTACTCTAAGAGGCCTCGAGATAACAGTTTTTCAGTGCTAAGGCCATTTATGTTCCAAACAATACATCTCAACCTCAGGTGGCTAGATATTTCCTATTGAGGGGTTGAGGGGTTGGGACCCAGGTCACCTCCCTCTAGGGTGGAAGGAGTCATAAGCTCTTCAAGCTCTGGCTCGCGTTGAATCGCAATACGCTTGCCATCGGTGGCACCTGGGACATGGCGGGGAGTCGTCCTCTGCTGGGGTGGCATCCAATCCATGCCTTCAGCTGTAGCTGCATCCTCTCGTTGTATTTCGCTTGCGGTGTAGGGCATTAAGGCTTGGACGCCAGGGGCTCGGTCAGCCTGGGCGGCAGCCGGCCTGCCCCCGGGCACTTGTCGGGGACGTGCGCCCAGGGTCCCCCCGGCTGGGGCAGCTGCCGTACGAGCCCCGAGCGCGTTTTGGCCGGTGCTATGTGTCGCCATAGGTGTGGTGTTCCCTCTGCTCATTGCAGAGGCCCTCCGAGACTCAAGCAATGTGCGCGGTCTGCCATTGACAATTGTCTTCCATGCGTTTGGCTTGGGATCCAGGTGTGCTGGCTGGATTTCGTTGGAATAGTCCCTCATGGGTGGGGCGGGCCCATGAGGTTGGCTGCTGGTCGGAGGAGTTGGTGCTACCCGGGGCTCTTAGGAAGCCCGGGCAGGAGGTGGGCCAGGAGGAGCTCCTCCTGGGACCCACTGATTGACTCTCCCATCTGCTCCACGGAAGCAGAGGGTTCCTCCACGCCACAGGACTGGATAGCCTTGGGCTTTAAAGGCCTGGAAGTTGGGCAGGAGGCGCCGGCGCGCTGCTTGTTGGCTCGGGGTGAGGTCCTCTGCAAGAGAGAGGGAACGCCTTCTAAGGCGCTTGCTATGCTTGAAAGCGGGATTTCGTGCCCTTGCCGAGTTGAACTTCACCAGGACTGGCCGCGGCCTTGCAGCATTGGCCTTGAGTTGGCCGAGGCGGTAGGTGTCCACAATGTTGGGGATCAGCGATGGGAGATCCCTGTCCCCCCCAAATAACTGCCGGACATCCCCATCCCCCAAGTGCTCCTCGATCCCATAGACAATGATATTTGTCGCCTTTGAGATGATTTTTTGATGTTCCACGGTTTGTTCCAGTTGGAAAATACGGTCTTGTTGGTGTTCAACTCTGTCAGAGAGCGAAGAGACTCGGCCCTCTAAAATCGCGACTTTTTCAGCAAGTTTATTTTCATTTACTTCAATATCAATCGTACCATCCGAGCCAGCAGGGGAGGTCGGGGCATTGCGCTTCCCTCCCCTTGTTGCATTGGCATCTGATGGCTGCTGCAAAGCCTTTTGTGGAGTACGGAACAGAGACGATATCATTTGTAGATAAGTGAATCATATCATGACAAGGAGATCGATTGACAAGTCTTTCTCGTTTTTTTTTTTTTTTTTTTTTTTTTTTGGGTCGCCGTGACTGGGGTGATTTTTTTTGGGTCGCCGTGACTGGGGGAAACAACAGTCAATGGAGGAACGTGTTGTTGCTACTGGCCAAGTGTCTGGACATGTACAATAAACACAATTAAAAAACTGTCTGTCCAATCGTTGATCATGACTATCACATGCCATTGCATGCAAAAACGTTTGAACCTTCTCATGACCATGCCGAATTGTATGCGATGTATCTACAACCGGTATCGAGAGTATGCCAACGGAACATGTAGTTGTTCTGCTGTTCGGCTGTTCCGCTGGCATATATATATGTATATATATATACCCGTACCGGCGCAAATTATTGGGCAATAAACTTATTTTGGGCACCCAAAAATCCTTAAATAATAATTTAAGATAAGGAATAATCCGAAAAATAATGGCGCAAATCATTGGGCACACCCTCCAGGAGGGTCAAGGAATATTTTTCAATATTTTTTTGAATCCCATTTCATCGTACTAGATTGTCGATCAACATTGAAAGCAGTGAGTTTTGTGACAAAACACATCACAGTATTTTTTAATGATATTTTAGAGTCATCGGAACATCCCTGCACCTCGAGGACGCACGTACCGCCGACAAAAATCCAGAAAATAATGGCGCAAATCATTGGGCACCCCCTCCGGCCATTTATTCGATTTCTTTTTAATTTTGGCGCCGAAATTTTTATTGCCCAATAATTTACGTCGGTACGGGTATATATATATATATATATATAATATATATATATATATATATATATATATATATATATATATATATATATATATATATATATATATATATATATATATATATATATATATATATATATATATATATATATATATATATATATATATATATATATATATATATATATATATATATATATATATATATATATATATATATATATATATATACCGTACCGTCGCAAAAGATTGACCCATATATATATATATATATATATATATATATATATATATATATATAAACCGGTATATATATATATATATATATATATATATATATATATATATATATATATATATATATATATATATATATATATATATATATATATATATATATATAAACCGGTATATATATGCTCAAATTCTCGAGTGATTACGGAGTCATGAATACAGAAGGGACAAACATTGACTGAGTGCCTAAACATTCTTGTGACAGAACATGAATGGAGGAACTCATGCCCATTTCCCTACAACATTGCAACGGCTGGCAGACCATGGTAAACATTATAATGGTACCATTATAATGTTTTATTAGCTTTGGATTAGACAAGTGTATGCTTAATGGATATCCGCATGGAATCTTCTTTACATTCCCATCATACCATAAAACTTGATCTAGTACCATTACGGGAATACTGTCTCCGATGAACTTAAGTTCTGGACTAATTCCGCTCTCATTTGAATCCACACATTTGGATCCTCCGGAGGGGTATTGGTGTTTCAAGAAACTTGAGGGTCCGGACCGTCATGCATCCATGAATATGGAACTAATAGCCAGGCCTAGGGTGAATTGTCTTTTGGCCGCGGTCGCGGATCCATTCCTCCCAAAAATTAAGAATGCTACTATTCGAGGACCTTTCTTTACTTTCCTTCATTTGAACATTTACATATCCGATCCTATAGAGAAACTCAAGAGCCTGAGATGCCACTCTGGCCTCCGCAAGATCGGGCGATGTGTCACGCACATGGAATCCTTTTATTGAGTCAAAGTATTTATTAGGGCTTTTCGGGACTGGGGCAAGTAGAATGGTAGATGTCCATGACTTGCGTTCCGCTTTTGGGTTGTACGGAGCTCTTGCCGTGGAAATGATGTAGAACTGGTTCTGATCCTCACCATAGAAGCCTTCGAGTCTGTCACAGTGTGACCTTCCCGACTCTGCTGTCAACTCGCTGTCTGCGACATCACATTATTGACCACTGCTTAAAATGCCTACAACGTTTTCTCGCACGAGAGGGGCGTGTGTGAGTCTATGAGTGCGCGAGCGTGTGTGTGTGTGTGTGTGTGTGTGTGTGTGTGAATGCGTGTGTGGTGTGTGTGTGTGTGTTTGTGTGTGCGTGTGTGTGTGTGTGGGTGTGTGTGTGTGTGTGTGTGTGTGTGTGCGTGTGTGCGCGCGCGCGCGCGTGTGTGTGTGTGTGTGTGTGTGTGTGTGTGTGTGTGCGTGTATGTGTGTCTGTGTGTGTGTATGTGCGTGTCGCGTGTGCGCATGCGTGCGTGTGTGTGTGTGTGTGTGTGTGTGTGTGTGTGTGTGTGTGTGTGTGTGTGTGTGTGTGTGTGTGTGTGTGTGATATATATACATGAATACTAATACATCTTAGAGTTGAACACAACACAAAATCAGTTATGTTTGTTGTTGACGGTAATAGACACCTAGAGTTTGTCATGTCCCTCAAAAACTTCTCGAGGGACATGCCCGGAGCACTATATCTCTGGCCCAGGCGTTGATCAGGGTAGCTTGTCAGAACGGTATATATCATAATATATTGTGACCCCCACGTGCATTGCGACACGCATAATCTAGGACCACCGGTACGACTCTTAATTAGAGAACTAGGGAGCGGGTTAGGGAGGCACGTGAAGGCTCCTTCTAAGCAACGATCTACACATTAACGTCAGCATCAAACATTGATGATGGGCAATGCAGTCGTTTCGACTTACCAATCGCAAAGTGAACCACACCGTCGTCGTTATTTCGGACGTGAATGTCTGAATCAGGCTTCGTCCGTTCTGCTACGTAGTCCAAGGCTTTCGCACATGCACAATTACTTGCGGTTTCCTTGCCATCAGCGATGCACTCAAACTCGCGTTCACTCATATGCCGGGATTGAGGTATACCACCCCAAATTGGAGGCATAGCAACGCGGACAACCACATTATATCTTGTGGTCCCATGAAGGGGTGCTCCGTCAACTCTAAACCCGGGGTTCCTGGTATAGAAGTCTACCAGACGCCTCAACTGCAAACCGTATGCATTCCCGGTCAGCGAGGTCGTTTCGCGTGATTCCCATACGACTTGTAAGTGTTAATTTACACAAGATAGCATTGCGATGACACACACATAAGAGAATAATACCATTACACCTAGCTAGGTTGCTAAACTGATCTGATGGAGTACGCAGCAAGACCACAGGAGTCAAGAAAATTTACATTAACTTTTGAAAGGACCACATACCTGTTCGCCCCTTGTAGTATGGTCATTTTCCTGAAGGTGGTCATTCTTTGGCTGCATTTGACGTACCTGAGCCAAGCCGTCAGGAAAATGTTGTAAAACACTGATGGTCAAGTGCCTCAAACCGAGTAATGACCTCGTTAAATGACATCATGTGCAGGCGCTTGCACATGCTCGATCGTTTATCAGGTATACAAAATGTTTTAAAAGTATCAAAGTATCTAAAAGTTTAGAAGCTTTGTGCGATAGCCAGTTCAGCTATTGGCTATATTGAAGCTGTCACCAGATTCTCTTCCCTGTAAGCAATGCTATTGCCCTCTATTGCAAGCTTGCAGCTCAATGGGCATGCCAATGGGACTTTGCAAGTCCGGACTGGCAGGTACTAGCTGTAGAGGGCTTGCAGTCATTCAGGAAACCAAAATCTTCGTGGATTGCTTTGGGTACCACTCCACAAGCCCTTACTAGGTATATTTAGCGATACGTTTATTAAGGTAACGTGCAAGGCCTTGATCAAGATCGAGGCTCATGAACATACGCAGAAAACTCGGGAGCATCCCCAACACTACATACATAACAGTGTACATTAGGTGGAATTGAGGTACATAAGGTGTGTATATTTGAGTGTTACATTATTAGTGTTTACATAAGATATATATATATATATATATATATATATATATATATATATATATATATATATATCTCAGTGGTACATATGTATGTACCACACAGATCGTAGCAAATATCTCACGTCCTCATCTGACACAGTCTTTGAAGTTTACGTGTTATAAGATTGGCTGCAATCGATCATATTAAGAATGCCTGTTATTTAACATATAACGGGTGGTAGCTAGATCCCTAATCTCCTGCCAAAATCAGTTCTTTCTACAAAACAATGTAGCTACAGACCACAGAGAACAAGTATTCAACTGTACATGTAGAACACAATTACCTAAGACTCATATTAGTTAACCCTCAATGACATTACCTATGACTTATTTAACCAAATATCAATGATACATTTTCAATGTTCAATTGATATAATTTGCAAGTTACTTGTATTAATCTCATTTCGCACTTATCTAGTATCGCATCCTAATATTAAAAGAGACAGTACCCCTTCTTACGCACAAGGTATATAACAGAAATACCTACGACAATCACACGCTATGTCCTATGGAATACTGCTTGCAAGTTATATTACACAGTGCACGTGTACTCTGCACGGTTCCTATAGAAACATACGACTTGAAGTCGGTGCATTCCATACTGAGCTGTGTCATAAAACGTATGTGCAGAATGCTGGAGACATATCCAAAACAGTGACAATTCGTATATGCTTACTGCCTTACATTTAATTGTCTTACCCCTTTTTAGAGGCTGGGTCGGCTTGGATTCTCACCTTGCCGTTGCAAAACTGAAAATTATATATCAAAAAGAGCGAGATCACGATCATAATCCGCAACTGGAGATTAAACTGCATCTCTAAGAAATGGTTTTGTTGTCGCAGTCGGAATGGTCACGAGACAGAACAGGCAGGTTCCCTTGCGCAACGGAACTTTAGGCAATGCTTACGTAAGTTTGGGAACATGTGAATGGAAACCTTCCAGATGACTTGAAGCCTAGATTTAAACCATTGTTTTTTGGACGACTTCAGTTAAAACGACTAAGAACGAAAGCTAGACGACTATAGTATACGAAAGTAACTACGATTACAATTACGATTACGTTATAACGACGGCCTATCAATAGGCTGTCATTACGATGTCGCCTGTGCACACGTGCACCCCGTGGTCAGAGCGTTGCGGCAATAGAAGACATTTTAAGCCAGAAGAAATGTCTCGTCAGGTCTTCACATATAGGCTTGTGGTGCGGCACCTGTACGATCTATGTACACGTTCAGCTTTCGCAAAGGAGAGTGATATCACATCGAAGCTGCGTCACGAGGAAGGTTTATGTATGTTTTGCCACTCAGCAATTTGACTGAGGAATTCTCTGGCGTACATAGACATGGAGTCCCAAGACTTGAGTGAGAACATGCGTAAGACCCAACAACTTCAACTGGATGTCGCTGTCGGACCAAAACATCATATAACTATGTTGTTCCGAAAGCAAGTACGAAACGGTCTCCTTGTGTACTTCGTAGTGAAAGAACATGTATCGGGGATTGGCTACGGGTCTCCCGTTCCCCCCCCCCCCCCCAAAAAAAAAAGGTGTCGGTCGCTTAGTAGTCTCTCGGACAAATATTGTGCATGGCTGTTGGTAGTGATGCTTGGTCAATATCCTGATATGGTGGATGTGTTGGAGTGGGGGAAGGGGGGGTATGTACATGTATATCTGGGACCCATCAGATATTCTCCTTCTAGGTTTTCTAGGGGATTCCTCGTTTGTCGAGGTATTAATTGGGTGGAAATTTCCACCCGATTAATACTTTCGAAAAGGGGAGGGGGGATAACCATTATAATTGTAGCCACGGGGTCTATATTGATAGATGAAATGGGAACCCTGTCCCAGTATGGACAGGCTGTCCTTAATGCAAGGCTTTGACATCACCTGTGGAGTCACTTTCACATCATGAGCAGGCCAAGTTAATTCATTGGTCCACGGAAGATGGTCTGGTGCGTTGCATATCACTACATGGTGCACCATCGTTCAATTGTGTATATACTATCTACACCATATACAGGTGTATACACCATATATGCTATGCACACGTATGGTGTACCCCATAAACATGTTTTACATTTGTTACATGGTGTATACCATAACAATGTTAGTCATACACTGTGAATTGTATAGACATGTATGTGACAGCACAACCTACTTTGCTGTTAGCGAGATGGTTTATGATGATTAGCACATACAAGCTAAAGCTTAGTAATAAGTATGTCTAAGCAAACTCCCATCCTTTGGCGGCAAGGATGCCACGAGTGCACTGCGCAGCGATCATTGCCAATCCAAACCTGCTAGTGCGGACGGTCATGGTATTTACGTATACACCGCTTATAAGCGCACTTCCTTAAGTTTGTAAGCGGAGTTTCACGTGACCTGCAGGACATAACTAATCATGATGACCCACGTTGTGCACAGTTTTAGATGAATATCATGATCATGCATGGCAAGATCGACCTAATGACCTTGAAGCATGTCAAGCTGCCATGTTGTCCACTTGGACAACACATTTTTGTCGAGGATGTTGTGATATACACATGTACACACATACGTACAACGGCTACCACAACTGTGTATATACATCTATTGCCCTGTACGCAAGTAAATACATACGCACTCATACGTACGTACGAATGCTCCCTTACCCTTATACAACATATGTAACCCTATACGTACACACGTACCGGGTTGTAGATTACAACTGAAAGCCATCTGCAAATCAGCATAAGCTTGAATCTAGGGGAGCAGATGAGTCGTGCAAAGCTTTCAATGTCGGGCTTCTGTGCTCTTACTCAGGCAAGAGCTTAAAGATCCTCTAGAAATACTTATAAGGTGACGTAGATACAAGCACCGCTACAGTAGCCCACTGATACGGCGCCCTTAGCATGTCCTGTCACGTCCCCAAAGCGAACATACGTTGCAAATTTGTGTCCCACCCAGCGCCAAGGACACGCGGCTCATTCACACAGGGACTGCAATTGAACAACGCGATCAGACATGTCGTATGAAAAACATGATCAGACATGTCCTAACCTCTCCTGTACAGGATAGCTTATGAGACGGGTGCAATACCATTCAGCAACGTCCGACCACACTGGTGTACTTGCACTCAAATTTGATATAGATCACGCCGTGCATAAGACAATCTAGGCCTGCCAAGCAAAGTGGTCAGAGACTTCCATGTTCTTCTTCTCATTTTGGATACTGCCCCCCCCCCCCCCCAGGGGCACCTCATAATTATAAGGGGCTAATTAGCTAATAAGGGGCTAATTAGCCCACATCTGGGCTAGTAGCTACTATAGGTAAGGCTCTATAGGTAACTGGATCACCCTGCGTTCCTCAAAACCTGGGCTTAGAGAACATGCAAGAATAAGGCAAAACTTAAGCTTCAATATCTGCAGTATCTGCACTACTGTATCTACTAGTAGCTACAATAGATTATGGCTATCAGTAGACAAGAGACCCACCAACGCCCCAAATGGATGCGCGACGTCGATCGACTGGATTAGTCGACTGGATTGGTGCAACACCTCCAGAGTAATTCAAGCTTAGACAACTCCACAACATTTCCCGATATCATGGACTAGATAATATAGAATTCTTTCTGGCACCGGAGGACCAAAGTCGATCCTCCTCCACCGTCTAAAGAGGCTCACTCAAATGTGAAAATGCCTTGTCACATGAGCATCGTGGGAGAAGGCATCCATCACTCCCTTCGAAAAGCTTGCAAACTAGAGTCCTCCTACGTTTGACCAACCCTTCCTCTTCAACTCAAGATTCTAAAAAAGAAGCTTCTGAGATGGCCGCGACTGCTGAACCAACTTTGCCTCCCTCCACAGACGAAATTTTGTATCTCGCTCAACACCCTCGCCAGCGCTCATGATTTTAGGAGTGAAACGAACACCCCTTGGCGTGAAAACTTTAAGCATGCTTCTCAATCCCCTCCCTTCCCCATTCGACAAGTATCCTATTCGGGCTCCGGAAATAAAAGACTGCTCCCTCGTGACTCGCCCTCAGCGCTGACGGTTTAGCGCCCCTAGACCTGTTTTCTGCAGAAGTACGGGATACTCCCGGGACTATATACTCACGCACACTGGCATACTTGCCATACACCGCACACGTGCACGTGGGTTGCTATCCAATACTGGTCCAGTACTGGAGTCTAGTACTAGTACTTCCACTAGTGCGGAAGTACGAAAGTACATACATGCCGTACCACAATATTTAATCAATTCGAGTCCTGCAGCTATAACAATTCGCAATTTTCAGGAATTACTTGTTTGATGTGCAAGCTCATGAAAGCTGTCCCTGATCGGGCACCGCTTTATAGCGGGGGAAATTTCGCCTGGCACCTAATACCATCAGCAGCAATGCTGGGTGCAGACTCCGCAGCCTAAACCCAGTCGGGCAGCGCAAGGCAGCCAGTCAGACAGGCACCGCTGGTTGACCCATCCCCTCACGTGGTGCACCTCAATAAAGGCAATAGGTGCGTATTGTGGGTGCGTGCTTGATGAGCCCACTCCAACCATGAGCTAACGGTGTGCCTGATCAGGAGCTAACGGTATGCCTATTAAATGGCAGAACACATAAGAAGCCCCCTCATGAAACAAGATCAACCTGCTAAAGCCCAGAAAAATGGCAGATCGTTAACGTGTCAACATCATCACAAGCTGCAGTGGCACTGCCAAGACAAGGCTTCCTGATTTGCAAGCTGTTGAACATGATTGAGGTGGCCACCTCAATTATGTCCCCCCGTCCATGGGCGCCTGCATCATGGCGCGAACAGCATCCTCTTAACTGAAATAGATATAACCACATTGGTGAAATAACGGGAACATGACAATGTTTCTATGTAGAGCAAGCGGTCCTAATCAGGCTCCTCCTGTTGGTTCCATTCTAGTCGTGCATTATAATGCACGAATAGAATGTTACCAAGAGGAGTAGCTTTAAGCATAATTATGGTTAAGTGTTACCAAACTTCGCCTTCGTGCACGCATATATATGCGTGCACGAACCTGGAGCTTGGAAACTTCTGCCCTGAAGTACAATGCATGCAGCATGCTGGTCATGATATCACCTCGGTAGGACGTGGGTGGCGGCCATGGAAATGCAGGCATCCGATTCCACAGTGACCTGACCCGCGTGAGGGAAGTCGTCACACTTGACATCCGGCAGGAGACCTCCCCGCAAGCTTATGTCGTACCCAGAAGGCGTCAGATACTTGAAAACCGTTATCTTCAAGCCGCTGCCGTCCCCGAGTGGAAAGAAATATTGGACGATGCCCTTGCCAAAGGTCTTCTCGCCCACCAACACGGCCCTGTTTGAACCCCAACGACCAGTCTCGGTTCTCGGCAACAAACTGTATTTAGATACAGTATAGAAAGATCTTGTGTAGAAAGAGATGCATCGCTTGTTGCGTTTCAACTACAAAAAATGCACCTTGGACGCCACACACATTTAGGCAACAACACGCGCACAATTGCAGCAACCCGAGAAGTCATTTGCTTCAGAGTTAGGACAAGATTTGTTCCCCTCACGTGCATCCATCCACGGCTCAAATCGCGATGACTCATCTCCAATGGGGGCCCCTCCCCGTCCATTACTGCAATCCTTTCACTCCCATCCCTAACTCATCGATATCCCCCACTCCATCCATTTCTCTGCAGGCATTCTTTTCCTTCCTCAACCCCTCCCCGTTCCTCCCCCCCCTCCCTCGCTCCCTCCCTCCCTATTTCTCCTGCTACCTCCCCGTCCACGTCATCCTCAAGAAATCTGTACCACCCCCCAGCCCCCCCCCCCCCCCCCCCAACACACCCGCGCATGCGCACGCACGCGCGCACACACACATACACACACACACACACACACACACACACACACACACACACACACACACACACACACGCACATGCGCACATGGTTTTACACAACCACTCCCCCCGACACACAAACAAGCCCACGCACATGAGCCACCATATAAATGACGCATGTGCACGGAAGATAAGGCGGATCACAAACGAGCCAAATCGTGTATGGGCCATCCTCCGTTCCTAAACAGTAGAAACGAGCCAGAAGCCGAACAGACACACGTGCGGCAACCAAACATGTGCGATACTCGTTACGAGTGACAGAGAAGGGGATGAAGAAACACATCTGGGGCGCCGCACTTGTGTCTGCTCCGCCCCTGGCTTGTGTTTGCTGAAGGCATCAAGAGCTACAGCAAACAGAAGCCAGGGGCGTAAACACAATTGGGGCGATCAATCCTGCGATTGTCATGAAGGGCAAATGGTACAGTTTACATAATGTTTCGGGTGATATGTAGACTGTGGGCAGCAGACACAAGCCGGGGGGGGGGGGGGGGGTCAAACCTGCGATTGTCATGAAGGGCTCCAGCAAAGACCTCAGAGGCGGAGGCACTGCCGCTGTTCACCAGGATGGCCACAGGCCTGCGGCTCAGCAGTCCCGGCTCTGATGGAAAGATTTGGCGCGGCAAATCTCCCGCCTACCACCACCAACCCCTACCCATCAGTGGCTCACATTCCTCGCCCCCTCATGACAAAATCTGGTGGATCAACCAGATCACACCCGCTTCACGTCTCTGTTAAGGACACATGCTTATCAACAGAGAAAAAGGGCTTCATATGTAAAAAGGGCCTACATGCATGTGCTTTTCGGAAGTGACAAAAAGGGTCCTATGGTTGTACATCTGGGGGTCAAGCTGGTCATGTGTGTCCTGCCTCCCTGCAAGTAATAGTGCTTACAAGTACGTGTCCCATGGATGTTCTGCAGAGTCTCAAAGTTCTTCAGAAACCAGGAGATGGGAACCTGCATGCAACATGTCCAAGGCAATGACAATTGTACTGCTCATACAATTCGCATTTGTAGTTTGGAAAGCCACACCATCCCATGTAAAGTGCCAGAACGGGAAGTTCAATTTGGGTTCACGAGGACCCCAGTGGACCTGACTTACATTTGGGGAGTGTTCCAGCAAGGTGCCAGTTTGTTTCTGGCCTGTTGCAATACGTACTAGAAAATACCTATGCGTGTTAGCAAGGTAAACTATTCCGGACAAAATGATTTGTTTGTTCTCTTTTTACCACATGATCATATAAAATCTCTAGTTGGCCCAAAAATCTTTTCACTGCTACTTCCAGGACATACCTAGCTGAACCTGCCTCTCAGCTGCCCAGCTGAAGTTCAAGGAGCAGGCAACAGATGACAGCCAGCTTTGCTCCAAATGCTCCTGCTGAGCATTTGTCCCGGGGCTATGCGCGAAATGTAAATGTGTGTACACACATGTGCGCGCGCTCGTGTGTGTGTGTGTGTGTGTGTGTGTGTGTGTGTGTGTGTGTGTGTGTGTGTGTGTGTGTGTGTGTGTGTGTGTGTGTGTGTGTGTGTGTCTGTCTGTGTTTGTGAGTACCTATCTGTGAGCGCACATACATGTCTTGGTAAGTGTCTGTTGGTGGAAGGTGGAGGTGCGGCGGAGCTTAAGTACACGCTTCGTGAACAGAAATAGTGAGTTCTGGGAAGCGTGGCTGCTTTTACTGGCGACGCTCTTGATAATTCCAAGACGGCTCAGGTTGATACGCACCTCAAACATGGTGTCCACAACAAACCCGCTGCGAACCGTCTCGACAATTTGAGCGCCCTGTGGCAAGAAGAACGAAGCCGACAAGATCGCTTCCTCAAAAACACCGCCTGCATGTCCACACCAACCAAAATCTGGCAACTTGCTGTGAGCCCAGTCTCAGTAGTGGGGGCCTGTACTAGAGGAGCGTACTGCGGGGTTATCCTAAAGGGCTCGTGCCCAAAACAAAAAGCCCTTCTCTCAAAAAGACCCAGGCTAGAGGGGCCATACAGTCAAAGAGGGCAAACCAACTGCATCTCGGACCCCTCAATTCAAACGGGAAGTTTCCTGAGTAAGGCACAAAATAAATGGATACAAGTGCATCCTGAGGAAACATGAATGAGACGAACTCGTCTCATTAAAAGGAATTCTCATCCTTCGAAGGATGCATGTGACCAAAGATGAATTCTATGATCTCAGAGCTCATGAAGGCCATGTCTACGAAAACATTTTGCTGATGCAAATCCTGCAGGTCCCAATACAAGAGCAATAAAAGTTGTTGGGGCGAGAGATGACTGAGATGCACGGCAATGTGTTGGAGGATGGAGCACCGATATTTCAAGATGGACCATCCAGGGAAACCGAGGCCCCACTAAAGTGACACACGACCAGCAGCTGACACCGGAAGCTCTTTCGCGGAGTCACTACAGCGTCAAACTCACCGACTTGGGTCCCGAGCGCATGGCGACCCGGAAACAAGGGGGGGGGGGGACAAGACCGGGGGGTGGGGCAAGGAGGGGAAGGAACGAAGGAAGTAGCTCAAGGGGATGTAGTACTACCTTGAGGAAGTAGCTTAAGGGGATGTAGTACTACCTTAAGGAAGTAGCTCAAGGGGATGTAGTACTACCTTAAGGAAGTAGCTTAAGCGGATTTAGTGCTACCTTAAGGAAGTAGCTTAAGGGGATGTAGTGCTACCTGGATTGTTGCGTAGGTCGATGATGGTCCCCACGTGACCGTGGGCTTCTGCCCTCTGCAAGGTCGCTGCCAGTGCCCTGGTGGCTCCCGAAGAGAAGTAGTGCATGCGGATGTAGGTCACTGGCCCCTCTGGTGTCTGCAACGTAGCCTGCCGCCCCACGAGGAGATGTTCGCCAATCTTATCACATTAATATGACCAACATTATTGCAATAACAAATAACCGAACCTTTAACATTGTTTATAAATAAATAAATACTACATGCAACATAGTATCTGTTGTA
>KV908652.1:57347-61899 GCA_002005505.1 Botryococcus braunii
CTGTACTGGGTTTTCAAAGGACTCGCCTGACGGCAAGAAGAGGAAACAAAGAAACAACTGGATATTCACTCAGAAGGCCTACCTACAGAGTCTTCAATCTCTTGGGAAGTTTTTATCGTGAAGTGACCTGAGTTTATCACCGTTATCGTGAGACCGTCAGTGGGTCCGGGTGGTCAGGCGATTCAATTGCTGAAGAACATTTTGCATATTAAGCTACACAAGTTTACATGCTAGACCTCGAAAGGGTGGAATACTTAGAAGTGCTGTGGTGTACGCCGGAATGTTATTGTTGAATGAATTGGTCAATACTGTACTTAGTGACATCCCCTGTCACATGCCATCAACAGCAGTGTAAACTATAGCCTTTATAGCCCTTTATGAACGGTATAGATCATACTCGTACCTCAATGACATAACACGTGACTTGTACGATATGCGTTCTCAATAGACATTACGTATGGTAGTACTTTAGGATCCCTGCAGTCCGAGCCATCCCTGGGCAGCCCAGGAACGGCTCGGTACTTGTCCGAAGCATGTTGGTATCCTTGACCAACCTCTACTGTTGGAGAGTGCTGTGTGCTGTTCCTGGAAACGTTGTAGCGTGGACGGTTTTTCCCACAGGCTACGAACTGACGCTGCCGTCGTGCCATCACTGCAGGTGTGTTTAGGATTCTCAAAGTCGTTCCAGATATGATTGTGCTCAAACATTCAGACCAGTTAGATATTACTGCTGTGTGCATTGATGAGAGTGCATGACGAGAGCGCACTGAATGTTTGACCTCATTGAGACTTATGTTGAAGTCCACCGTTGTGGCGGTAAGATAGTTTCACTGTACAAACATCACAAAGAGACCTTGCTGAGTTACTGATGAACTATTATTGTATTCTAGTGACGTAAAGTAGACATCGCAAGGCCTCTTTGGTGCTGAACTCTGCTATCAGGCAAGGCGTAGTGTTACGTGGTCTTTAGCAAGAGTGAGAGCAGTTAACATCATTTGTAAGACTTGTCCGAAGCATGTTGGTATCCTTGACCAACCTCTACTGTTGGAGAGTGCTGTGTGCTGTTCCTGGAAACGTTGTAGCGTGGACGATTTTTCCCACAGGCTACGAACTGACGCTGCCGTCGTGCCATCACTGCAGGTGACGCCGCAAGCAGAAATGGTTGAGGTTATGGGCCCACGCTTTCAAAGCTGAGCTTGCAGTGGCGCACGACAGATTTCTAGGGAGAAAAGGGGTTTCGGACCCTGCTTCGAGACTGCGGGCTTCACTGACGAGTGAGGTCTGGCCGTTCAAACATATCGAGCTAGTCACGTAAAATTATTCCTTCTGTAGTGCTGGAAGGAATTGTTGTACAGTAGCAACTGGGCTGGGAAAGCAGGAGTACTTCTGGGACTGATCAACTCAGTGTCAGAGCTAGGAAGAAGTGCTTCCAGGGGAAGTCATCTAAGGCTTGGAGTGAAGAACTGGCTTGATCATGAAAACTAGAAGCAGACAAGTGATCATGAAAACGAGAAGTAAGCGCACTGCAACGGAGTCTGGATCAGCTGGGTCTGGCTCCTCCATCAGTGCATCACCCAGCCAGACAGCAAACTCCACTGCGCAGAGTGGAGAGATGTGCATCGCAATGACGAAAACCGGTGGCGTCGTCACCACGAATGTCAAATGTCCAGTGACTCTCGACAGAGAGGGAGTGGAATTTCCACTCTGGGATCTGGCATATGTGGCAGCCTGTGGCCTCAAAAGGTGCAAGGCAGCCATTGAAGCTCCAATGCTAGACACAGAGGAGAATGCAGCAGCGCTCCTAATGCTGATTGAGAGCGTCCCCAAGGCGTGGGGTGCGAAGCTGGCTGCAATGCAAGTGGCAGCCAATGCCTACCAGTGGGTTTGAGAGCGTTTTACTGGAGGGGCAGACCAGGAGGTAACAGCACGCTGGCTGGAGCTCCTACACACCAGCATGGGAGAGACAGAAACGTTGGAGGACTACTACAACAGGAAGGTGGCACTCTTCCATGCACTCAAGCGAAATGGGCACTCCATCATGGAGAGAGAAGCCAAGCTGGCAATCATCAAGGGCCTGCCAGAGGAAGCGAAGGAGACTGGGATGTTCTCCTCATTTGCTGGGAAGGATCTGGAGGGACTGTGGGAGATCATCTCCACCACAGCCAAGGGACTGGGCTTCAACGACCAGGTCCCCAGAGTCACCCCTGTGGCCAGGGCAGCCATCACACCAGCCTACTCCACCACACCAGGGACTGCAAGCCCACGGGAGACCCAAGCTGGAGGCCAGGGGGGCCAAGCTTCATCGACCAAGGTGGAGGGACGGGACCGGCGTGACAACAGGCGCTGCCGCTACTGCAACAAGCTAGGCCATTTTGAGAGGAACTGCCTCAAGAAGGAGGCGGACGAGAAGATGCAACAGAACCTGCAGCAAGTCATGGCTGCAATGGCCAATCTGCTTCCGCAATTTCAAAATCAAGCGTCGGCTGCAGTGGCTCGACCTCCGGAGGGCAGCGGGAACGGCAACAACTTTTTCCCCGGGGGATATCCACCACCCTCTGGTATGTCTGCCATGATTTCTCTGAATGTCTTAACACCAACACGCGTCATGCCAGAAGCGAGAAGTTTTCTGGTGGACAGTGGAGCCACCATCCACCTAGTCAATGATCTGTCCCTGCTACATTCCCCCACCCTGCACAGAAATCCCATTCCTTTGCATATGGCTACATCAGATGCCACGGGACAGATAATTGCAACAGGTTCCCTGTGCTTGAGCAGTGCAGAACAGCAACCCCTGTGGCTTCACAATGTGCATTGTGTTCCTTCAGCTACAGCTAATCTGATTTCAGTGACAACTGCTATACGTGATGGGGCTAGTTTTGTGACAGACAGTGTGGGAAGTTACACTGGGATGCGTGGCGCTCAAAACTGGTCTTGTTCAGTTGCACAGAGAAATGGCCTGTATTTCTTGCAGAAGGTCAGTCCAGTCAGAAACCCTGTCTCTGTGTTTGTTAACACAGCCAGAGCACCAGTCGCTCATGATTGCAGATTGAGAGCACTGTGGCACAGTAGACTGGGGCACCCAGGGGAGGTTAATATGAGGCGACTGCAGTCTGAAGATTTGGTCCTGGGCATCCCTGTATCTCTCTCCCCTTGCGCAAACTGTCACTCTTCATGTGAAGCGTGCATTCAAGGAAAGCACAGTCGTCCCCCTTTGGAACCAGTTCCAGAGCAGCCACTGAGCCCCTTGACAGAATTCATTTGGACACAGTTGGCCCCATCTCCCCTACAGCTATTACTGGGAGCGCTTCTTTGTCACGATTGTGGATGAGGCTACGCACTATGTCATAGCCCTGGCAGTAAAAACCAAGGATGCAATCAGTAGTGCAGTCAGAGACCTCCTGATTTTTGGCAGAGGCAGTTGAACCGCTCTGTTAAGTGCATTCGTACTGACAGGGGACAGAATTCCTCAACAGTACATTGAAGGGTTTCTGTACGCAGGAGGGAATTAAATTTGAGACCTCTGCAGCATACACGCCTCAGCAAAATGGCGTTGCTGAACGGATGAACCGAACAATCAAGGAGAAGGCCAGAACACTCATGTTGCATGCAGCTGCCAAACAGTCACTCTGGAAGGAAGCAGTGGAGTCAGCCTGCATCCTGTACAATATGGGACCTGTGACTGGACTTGACAAGACGCCTTGTGAAGCCTTCCATGGGGTAAAGCCCGATGTATCCCTGCTCAGGACTTTTGGCTGTCTAGCACATGTGCACATACCTGATCACCAAAGGGGAGTGTTTGAGTCTAAGACCTCCCCTGGTCTCTTCACAGGGTATTCCAGCGTGTCAAAGGCATATAGAATTATACGGGAAACGGGATTTGGAAAGAAAGCAGAGACGTCACCTTTCTGGAGCACCTAAGGGGCGCAGACAGAGTGGGCTTAGCACCATGTCTCCTGTGAGTCCAAATGCAGTCCAGCAGCCCTTTGCCTTGCCTTTTGTACAACAGGAGGGCCAGCAGTCCTTGGGTCAGTTGTCTTTTTGGGACTCAGATGATCCTGAGCCTCTCTGCAACCGAGACGTCAACGTGCAGCAGTCCGGACCTGACTCCCCCTGTGCAACCACCCCCTGTGCAACTACCCCATGTGCAATCAACCCCTGTGACAATTCTGAGACTACAAGTGTCAACGTGGACGGGGAGCCTACTTCCTCGGAGCTGAGCCATACGCAGTCCGGCCACAGCTGGTCCGTACTCGGACACATGGAGAACTGCGCGAGAGGCCAGGAACCAAGTCACACTGCAACGTTGAATAATTGCAAATGTTTCGAATGGAAGTTGGGCCATGGTGTCGAGGCAAGACGGCTGACCGGCACAACGGTATGATCAGAGAGTAGCAGCACGTGAGGCTGCAGCTGAGTCACTGTGAACATGATGGCGATGTGAGTGATGGAGAGAATAGGAGAATGTCAGAGGCCATTTGCCAGGGGAAGCAACGGAAGCTCAGCCTAAGGACAGGACTTGGCCTAGGCTGGAGGGCAAGTCTGATCATGTAGG
>KV908652.1:67534-105034 GCA_002005505.1 Botryococcus braunii
TCCTCACATGCTGCTGATCTGTGTCCACTATCTTCCATGCCGCCTTCTTCCCAGGCGGGCATCTCCCACCACCTCCTCCAGGTGCTGGTGAGCCTATGTTCATTTCGTTGAATGTGCTTACCCTACGTCTCATGGGGCTTGCAATACCTCGTGGCTGATAGATAGTGGTGCATCGGTGCACCTTGTAAATAATCTGTCGTTACTCCACAATCCTGTCATGCATGCCCAACCCCTCCCTCTTCACTTGGCCAAAGGAGGGATAGTTGCAACTGGGTCTGTGTGTCTGGTCAATGCCAGACAAGAGGTGTTTTGGCTGCATAATGTGCAGTGTGTGCCCACTGCACACACTAATCTGATTTCTGTCACAGGAGCCATTCAGGATGGAGCGTCATTCCTCACTGACAGTGCAGGTGGGTACACGGCCATGAAAGGCCCAGCAGGCTGGTCTGGTCAGATAGCCAGAGAGCGAGGGCTGCGCAGCCACAGGCCAGGCCTCATGCTGCCTCTTATCATGCTAGGAAAGGACACGTGTGTATAGATAGACTACTGTGGCATGCAAGGTTGGGTCATTTTGGTGTTAAGAATATGACAAGGTTGGACAACGAAGATCTGGTAACTGGGATCCATGTGTCTCTTGCTCCATGCTCAGAGTGTCCTACCCAGTGTGAGTCATGTATACAAGGGAAGCATGCTCGCCCCCTTTCCAGCTTCATCCAGACCTGCAGAGAGTGTGTTGGATCGAGTGCACGTGGATACTGTGGGGCCCATTTCACCAGCTGCCATCACGGGAGAGCGGTTTTGGGTTACTGTGGTTGATGAAAAATCTCATCTGATAGCCTCCTTGGCAGTGAAGTCGAAAGAAGTCATTCCCAAGGCCCTCATTGAGCTCTTGAAATACTGGCAGACATTTCATGAGAAAGTGGTGAAGTGTGTGAGATCTGATAGAGGGACAGAATTTCTGAATCAGCAGTTCAAAGAATTTTGTGCTCAGCAGGGCACTAAAATGGAGACTTCAGCTCCATCCACGCCTCAGCAAAATGGACTTGCTGAGCGCATGAATCGGACACTGAAGGAGCGCACAAGGACCCTGTTGGTGCACGCTGCAGGAGACCCTTCCCTATGGAAGGAGACATTGGAGTCTGCCACTCTGCTTTACAACGTGGGCCCCACCACAGGCAGGCCTCTGACCCCTACTGAGATGTTATATGGGGTAAAGCCTGATGTTGCTTCCTTGCGCACATGGGGCTGTGTGGCACATGTTCACATTCCCCCAGGTCAGCGGTCTGTATTTGGACCAAAGAGCATTCAAGGCATGTTCACTGGGTATTGCCCACAGTCTAAGGCCTATAGAGTGTACGTAGGCAATGGTGTATGGAAAGAGAGCAGGGACGTTACGTTCCTTGAGCATTTGAGAGGGGGGGAGAGAGTGGGTATGTCTAAGGTGCAACCCGGATCTCCTGAATGGCTCTCAGGAGTGTCCTCGCATGGCAGGGGAGGCAATTTCAATGTCCCTATCACACCAACAGCCATTCCCGTGAATTTTTGGGAAGCTGAGGATGACCCAGTGGAGGAGCGCAAACCCACTGGATCTCCTGCTACCACTGCCAGCTCTCCAGAGGACCACAGCAGGCTGAGGAGCTCAGTCGGACCTGTGGCTGGAGCCCCAGCAGCCAGGATGGTTCCCCTGCCACCTCAGGGACCTCACAGCAGTCCTGGTCAGTGCTGAGACATCTTCAAAATTTAGCTCGGGGGGGTGCTGAAGCGCAATTGCAACTGGACAAACTGCAGAGGATGCAGGAGGGGGTCAGGTTCCAGGGGAAGTCTCAACCTAGACTTCCCCCAGGAACCACCCTCACAAGGGATCAGCGCTATGAACAGCGCCAGGCTAGGAGGGACTCAGTAGGGGTCCCCATGCATGACCCTGGCTCAGGCCAGGTACTTGTGAGTGAGCCACCCTTGGTAGGTCTCCCTGATTTGCAGAGGCGGGTTGAGACAGGGGAGGCTGTCCTTGGAGAAGATGTTAGTGAGGAGAGTAGTGGGCTAGAAGTGCCAGCAGCAGGGGAAGCATGTAGCCAATTTGAGCTGGGAGCCAATCATGCTTATGGGGTGCAGTCTGACACAATAGGCGCATCTCAGGAAAGTCAGAGTAGTTCTTACATTTAGGTTATGGGTGTGAAGACCTGCAAGCACGAGCGGAGCGAGTGATTAGTTGCTTTAATTGGCTGGGCCGTTCTTATGGCGGCCTTGCGCCTCACGAAACACACTTGCTGTCTTCACACAGGTATCAGTCATTGATAATGCTTGGCAAGTGGTTACATTTAGAGTCTTCTTATGCTAACGCAATTGAGCCTCCATAACATAAATCCTTGCATGCACTAACAAATATCTTGCATGATACTTGTCTCCCTGATCTTCACTCATAGGTATGACACCCGCAACCAATGAAGATACAGATGTTCAACAATTAAGTTATAGCAAGCAAGTAACTTGTCCATGCATGTCTTAACACGTCTAACTAGGCCAATCGGCCTTACCTGCAAGCACGAGCGGAGCGAGTGATCAGTTGCTTTAGTTGGCTGGGCCGTTCTTATGGCGGCCTTGCGCCTCACGAAACACACTTGCTGTCTTCACACAGGTATCAGTCATTGATAGTGCTCGGCAAGTGACATTCGACTCCACTGCTTGCTTCTCAAATACCAGCGTTGCAAGATCACGCGTTGATCTGGCAACCACGTGCAAATACCGTACGACACTATTTATAACCATTGTTTATCAATTCCTTTTACGAGTTCATGTCTGTTCATGTCTGTTCAAGAGGAAGGCAGTCTCACTATATATCACAAAATGTAACAGTAGTGTACCTAGGTGTGAGTCCAGGAGAGAGAGAGAGAGAGAGCTGCTGCTTCCACCTGCATTTGGAAAGGTGAGAGATTGTAACGGTGGAGCGCATGAGTCTGGCAGTCCAAGAGAGAGAGAGAGAGAGAGAGAGAGAGAGAGAGAGAGAGAGAGAGAGAGAGAGAGAGAGAGAGAGAGAGAGAGAGAGAGAGAGAGAGAGAGAGAGAGAGAGAGAGAGAGAGAGAGTTGGGATGGGATCTGGCAGTTCTGGCTGTACTGCCGGGTCTCAACATAAGGTACAAAATGTACCTTATTTTGGGAACCAAGATCAGAGGGATATAAAAGACAACAGTCCCAGGAGTGCTGACAATACTGCAGAGTCTCAGCATAAGGTACAGAATGTACCTTATGTCAAGCTGGGAAAGGTTCACGTGCCATCTAACCTGAGGGAAGCCCAATGCTCCCCTCAGTGGGATTTTTGGCAACAAGCAATGAGGGGAGAGATGGACTCCCTTGATACCCATGAGGTTCTAGAATATGTGGACAGGCTACATGGACAGAAAGTTATTCCTGTCCATTGGATCTTCTCCATTAAAAATGATGCACATGGGAATGTTACTCGCTTTAAAGCGAGATTGGTTGCCCATGCATGGGTGTAGACAGATCCCTGGGATAGATGTTGG
Source organism: Botryococcus braunii (assembly GCA_002005505.1). Classification (NCBI taxonomy): domain Eukaryota; kingdom Viridiplantae; phylum Chlorophyta; class Trebouxiophyceae; genus Botryococcus; species Botryococcus braunii. The sequence continues at coordinate 71,053 of KV908652.1, forward strand.
GGAGGTATTTGCACCCACCAGCAGCTATGGGGCAAGGAGGGCTGTACTGGCAGTAGCTGCCACACAGAATCTTGGGATCCACCAAGTGGATATCAAGACTGCCTTTCTTAATGGGGAAGTGGAGGAGGAAGTATTTGTGACTCAGCCTCCAGGTTTTGAGAATGGCAATATGCGAGTAGTGTGTAAACTTAGAAAGGCACTCTATGGTCTTAAACAAGCCCCTAGGGCATGGCATAAGACCTTGAATGACAAGCTGAGTGTCATGGGGTATAGTGTCTGCAAGAGTGATGCAGGGGTGTACATCAGGAGGGCCCCTGATGGCAATCTGTCATTCATTCTGGTCAATGTAGATGACCTCCTCATTGTTGCTCGAGTGATCTCAGAGCTTGAGTGGGGAAAGGAACTTCTGAAGAAGGACTTCACCATCCATGATCTAGGAGAGGTGCATGATTTTCTGGGATGCCAGGTTCTTAGAAATAGAGATGAGGGTACTATTTCTATGAGCTGCACTCCCAAGATTGATGCTCTTGTGGAGAAGTTTGGCGTGGGTAATGATTGGCGTGTGGTTGATACGCCCATGTCCAAGGACTTCGTGGCTAGCAGCAGACCCGAGTCCTCAGATGGTATGTCACATGGGGCAGGTACCCCTCCGCCACCTGGTCATCGATATTGCGAGTTGATTGGGTCGTTGCTATACATTGCCAATACAATGAATGGTATAGAATGACACCCACTACTTCACACTGGAATGAGGCCGTCCGAGTGCTGAAGTATTTGAGAGATACCAGAGAATTAGCTCTTACTCTGGGTGGAAAGGGGCCTGAGCTAGAAGGCTATGTTGATGCCGACTATGCTGGGGACCTGGACCACAGGTACTCCACCACTGGCTATGTTCTATCTGTCTATGGTAGTGCCGTGGTTTGGGGAAGCAAGAAGCAGAGTTCAGTTGCTACCTCAACTGTGCAGGCCGAGTTTATGGCAGCCGGCCATATTGTGAAAGAAGCCAACTGGCTTAGAGGCTTCTTGGAAGAGATAGGGGCTGCACCTTGGAGGGTCAAAATTTTCTGTGACAACCAAGGATGCATTTCCAATTTACGGAACCCCCTTTATTCTAAATTCACAAAGCATATTGCAGTAATTACAAGCTTATAAGCTTTCACTATGCTAGGGAAGCTATGGCACTTGGGCAGGTAGATATCCTCTATGTGGAATCTGCTCGCAATGTGGCTGACATTATGACCAAGCCACTTGCCAAGCCCGTGTTTGTTGGTCATCGTGATTCACTAGGTTTGAGAAGATACACATAAAGCATGCAGGCAAGGGGAAGTGTTGAGTTCTGAACATTACTAGTGAATGCCTTGTGCTTTAAGTGATCTTCATGTGTGCTCTATTAGGATATGGGTCCATTAATGATATTGAGAACATAAGGTACCTTGAGACACGTTAGTTTGTGGACGGTTTCGAACGTAAGGTACAATGTGATCTAGATTAGACGTTTGTCGGGTGAACTCTTAAGGCTGCCCCACCGGTGTGAATGCCAACTGGTTGTGAAAGATGCTGGGCATTTCCAGATGCTAGTCTTGTCCAACAGTTGTGCATGATACTCAGCAGACAGTCGTATGGACTGCAGCTGGAGTAACTTCGTATACTGACGACCTGTCTGCCTCGTACATGATACGCCAATGCCCATAACCTTTTACACTTTTCTCTCAGGTTTAGCCGTCCGCAGACAGGGACTTCTCCTGGGGAAGCGTCGTTGCAAAGCGGGATTTGGCCAAGTGCTGTAGGTCATGGTCCTGACGGTGACCCAGATTTCTCAGCGAGAGCATGAGGCCGAGAGGCCACCGAGATATTGGGAGGAAGGAAGGAAATATTTCATCCAGGACCAGCCATTATGGCTGAAGGGATGACGATATAACTGTCTAAAATCTAGATCCACCACTAAGAGTTGGATGTCCCTGAAGCATTCATGTAGGCCTTGAAAGCATTGGGATAGGCCCGCTAGTGGCCTGGTCAGGTGCACATATAGCCATTGGGAGCTTAGGGAGCACAAATGCAGCTAAAGACTATGAAGTCAAGAGAGCATACGTGTATACACGTATGAGACTCAGCTTGAAAGTCAGCCCGGTACCCTGGACAAACACCCTTAGTTTCCCCCCTTGAAAGTGTCAGATTAGGGCATTACTCCGGATGGCAAGGTGGCGCAGGTCCGAGCCCAGTAGAAAGGATGGACTTCACCCTGATACTCCAAAATGCACGTACAAATGAACATCAGGGTCACTTAAAATCTTCGCAGAGTGTACACATTTACTTTGTCAGGAGTGATTTCCCCGCGGGGGGGGGGGGGGGGGAGCGTGTTGGGAACGGAGCCCTGAAAGGGCTCGCATTGTTGCTTCCTTCTTACAAGGCACGGACGCGGACCGCCTTTAATAAGCTAGTCCACATGTGACCATTCAGTTTGGAAACAAACCAAGTAACAGAAATACCCGACAGCCCTCCGCAGCATGCCTTAAATAATGCCATATATGCAGGGCGATCAAATCTGTACCTGCTAAGCCCGATACACATATTACAAAGCCCTCTGATGAACGCGGACCATCACGCATCCATCAAGACATTGAAAGTTGATTCTGATCATGATATTCACCCAAATTCATCCTGCAGATGTGGTTGTGGTCCACATGGTTAACCCTAAACCCCACGTGCACGTGTTCTTTGTCAATAAAAACTAGATAAGCCTTTGCAAACAAGTTTTTATGCTTTGCGGCTACAACCAGGGAAGTGCCATGCCATATGGGACTAGTCCAAGGGCTTCCCAAGGGTAGCATGCATATGCACCTTGGTGTACACCATGTAAAACACGTAAGACCACCCTGCGTATCACCCGCATGTTCCTGACTGGCCTTGGAAGGTAGGATCCTTATGCATAACATTTCCGGAAATGTTATGCATAACATTATGGTTACCATGTTATGGACACTGCCGATTACCTGATTGGCAGTGCCACAGAATCAAATGACGTGGCAGCCCTTGGAAGTGTATCCTTCAGATTACCAGCCTTTGGTCATACGTAACTCTTGCCAGCAAGAGTAGTATGTTAGCCATTTCCGCCATATCAGAACACGGAGAAACCCCAATAGGGGTACGCCTTGCTATGCGCAACCCAGCCCTGCAGCTGTCTGTATAGACAGCGACCGCCGATCATAATCAAGCAGCTGCAAAATCCATCCTCCAAAGCTAAGGAGCCCTCAAGGATCCCGATGCAAACCCGGAGAACCTGCATGCTCTACCCCTGGTGTCCACGAATAAAACCCAGCACATATTACAAACGTATATCCAGCAGACAAACACAAACACATGCCCCTGCTATACTGCACTCGCATGCCCGAACAGCACATGCAGGCCAGCTTTTGCCCTCCCTGCAATACCCCGGACGGTAAGAAAATCCCCCGTCTACGGGTTCTAGGGTTGAAACCCTTTACCCTGAACCCTAAACCCCCTCGAGTCTCTTACACATAAATACTCTCCCAGGACCTGCAAAATCCACTTGCTAGACCCAGATCATAGATGGACTCAAATCAAATCGCATTCCTAACATCCTCCGTTAAGCAAAACCCAATCCGGGCTATTGCTGAAGCTTAAGCCACTCAACGTTCTGGTCATGTTCTATCCAGAACCACGGCAAAGACCCTGACCAGGACACGCCCCCTTGTAGGTGTCCCCTACAAGCAGCCTGGAACAAAGTTCCATCGCGAAATGTCGTGTGGCAGCCAAAACCCCAGAGGCCCCACAGTGAAATGCGATATTTCAGATCTGAGGGGTGCTTACTCAGATGGGGTACCCTCTCAAGTTCTATGAAAGGCCACATTTGCCTTGTTTATGGCTTTGTGGGCCCTGAATCAGTTTCCACAAGTGTGTCAGCAAGGGCAAATGACATGCAGGCAGAAGTCCTCCGGAGTGCTTCACATTTGGAATCCCTTGCCATGCTTGCTTGGCTCGGACATAAATCGTCTTGGCACTAATGTCCAGGACACACCGGGGGAAGGGGCGAAGCCTAGGGACTAAAAATTACGAGTTCAGAGATGTGAGAACCCATTTCCTTTTTTGACATGCAGGCAAATGTCGTTCTAAGGGATGGAATTCACGCCCCTGCAGAGATGCCTGGGGTCCCCTTCTCCACCGGATAAACAGCATCTTCAACCTTTATTATCCTTTCAACAGGTCCATGGCCTGGGACGCTGGGTTTCCGATCAGGACGTGCCTTCCCCTTGTTTAGTGAAGGCAGAAGCAATTGTCCTTGCGCAGTTTTGGCTAAGGCTATCTCAGCAGCCCTTGCTGACACACTTGTGGGCCCTAAATCAGTTCCCACAAGTGTGTCGGCAAGGGCTGCTGAGATAGCCTTAGCCAAAACTGTGCAAGGACAATTGCTTCTGCCTTCACTAAACAAGGGGAAGGCACGTCCTGATCGGAAACCCAGCGTCCCAGGCCATGGACCTGTTGAAAGGATAATAAAGGTTGAAGATGCTGTTTATCCGGTGGAGAAGGGGACCCCAGGCATCTCTGCAGGGGCGTGAATTCCATCCCTTAGAACGACATTTGCCTGCATGTCAAAAAAGGAAATGGGTTCTCACATCTCTGAACTCGTAATCTTTAGTCCCTAGGCTGCGCCCCTTCCCCCGGTGTGTCCTGGACATTAGTGCCAAGACGATTTATGTCCGAGCCAAGCAAGCATGGCAAGGGATTCCAAATGTGAAGCACTCCGGAGGACTTCTGGTCACAAGCAGATCTGCATCAGTCCCCGCCGGGGGAAGGGGGGGGGGGGGCAATCAATTGGAGTGCTTGTTGTGGTTCCGATCCATCCGTGCCTGATCCATCCGTGGCTGCCCGGACTCTAACTGCATGGGTGGCATTGCCATGCCCGGGTTCATGGCCGCCAAGGGCACAAAATGGGGGCCTCCGGGGGGAGACATGGCCATGTAGGGCTGTCCACGGGGACCTCCCGCACCAGGAGGTCCATAAGGCATGAATTGTCCACTGCCATACGGCATGATGTTGTAAGCAGGAGGCATTGCTCCAGGCGGGAACCCTGGCCTCATCATCATTTGTCCTTGGCCTGGAGAGCCTGCCCCCCCACCCCCCCAACAAAAAAGATGGTCTAAGCTCACACAGCAGTTCATGGCTCCGTCATCAGAGGGGGAACAAACATGCTCATACATTCCTGCAGCGTGTGTGTGTGTGTGCTCTCTCAAAAAAGGCCGCAAGAGCGCAAATACTACCTCATCAATACAGTCGCAGGCGTGCGCAACTGTGTATGTGTGTGTGTGTGTGTGTGTGTGTGTGTGTGTGTGTGTGTGTGTGTGTGTGTGTGTGTGTGCGCGCGCGTGCGCCCTTGCAAAGGACTGCAGGGCGCAGATACTACCTCATCAATACAGTTATGGGGGAAATGGAGACAGGCTGGCTCCTGGCATTTCTCTGCAAAAATTACGTATCAGCCTCGTCATGCAGCAGTGGGAGAGGAGAGAGGGTAGGTTGATACAAGAGCTATCAAATTAGCCAGCTAAACATGGGGGGGGGGGGGAGGTGCAGGGGGTGCTGGAGGTGGCATGGTCTGGAATGTTTACATTGCCTCGCAATGCAATGGTCAAGGGGGGAGGGGGTGTCCTTAACAACACATGGTAGAGGGGTTTCCATCTTAGAGTTGTTTTGGTTACAATTGGTTTTCCCTCTTCCCGCCATGCAGTGGTTGGAGGGTCCCGCTGCCCTGCCCCCACCGCTTTGGGGGGGGGGGGGGATCTGCAGAGCGTCCAAATATGGTGTTGAGAGTGAGAGGTGCGCAGGCGTGGCAGTGGCCACAAATGCAGAGCAAAGGATGGACAGATGCAGTTAGATACTCACCCGGAATCATAATTGTAGGATAACCAGATGGTGAAACCATTTGAGGCTGGGTATACCAGCCCGGTCCCTGTTGGATCACAGAAATAGGCATTCCACCTGGACTCTGAGAGTACGTCTGGTGACTATCAAAGCCTTGCCCTGGGCTTTGCTTAGCGGCCTCTCGCTCCCGACCTTTGCCTGCATGTCAAAACCCAATTTTCGACATCAAAGAACGAATATACAGCTTTGCGCTCCGCGCACCACCCGCATCCGCATGTGCGCACGAACAAACACACACACGAACAAACAAACACAAACACACACACACACACACACACACACACACACCCTCACCCCCCACCCACCCATACCACTCAATCTCCCCCTCCCTCCCCCCCCCCCCCCAACTCTCCCTCCCTGTCTTTCGCCATTGTGTGGACTTCCCCCCACTCCCCCCCCCCCCCGGGTGTGTGTGTGTGTGCGCGCGCGCGGGGGGACACGTCTGCGTCTGTGATTCCGCAATCGCACGCCTTGGTTAGAACCCTGTGCCCCGTGTTCCTCTTCTTCCCTGACTATCGCCGTTCCCCAACCGCCCCCAGGAGCAACTGAGAACCGCACAAGCAAGCATGCTGAGGGTGCGGGCTCACCACCTTCTCAAAACACGGCACCCAGTAACACTGACGTGTGCGCGCAAAAAGTGGCAACACGCTGTACCCAGGTGGCTTCTGGGCAGAACAGGGAGGACATACAAGTTGAACATCATCAGAACCACGAAGGTTGGGAGTGCAAACGCCCACACCTGCGCATGGGGACGGGGAGAGGGCACACCAGAGTTGTGTCCAGGCATGGAGGTGCGAGGTGGTGCCCAGCTGGGGTTGGGGGTATCCTGCGTCGCCATGCCCCGGTTGGAGGGCATATTGCCCATATAACCACTGCCCACAAGATGGGGGGGAGGGGTGCTGGAAACCGGAATTGGGGAAACGTAAGGTGCTCCCACAGGGGTCATTGGGCCATACGGTGGGCCCGGCATGCCGTGGGCCACCATACCGGGGACCGGTCCCGCACCGGGCAGGGGCCCGTGGACGACCACGGGAGGTGGCGCATGCACGTTGGCAACCCCTGTTCGGGGAGGCGGTACCGGAGGTGCGACGGCGGGCTTCGCCTCTGCGGAACCCGCCGAGGATGGGGCTGCCGAGGGCTTCCATTCTTTAGCGTTAGGATTCAGTTTTGACTTGACAGGAAGGTCTGCTTGGCCAGGGAGGACGGGCTTGGGAGCCAGAGGCGGGATAGATTGGGCGGCAGGGGCGGCGGGAACAGGTGCGCGGGGCCCAGGTGTAGTCTGGGGACCCGGAGAGGGAGCGGCTGCTCCCCCTGCCGCTGTCATGATGCCCTCGGATGGGGGAATGTTCCCCGATGGTCTGTAGTCGGCCACCGCTGCAAGCCCCAGAGACCCCAAAGTCCTCATCAGATGCTTGGGATGAGAACACAAGATAGATGGTTCTCGCAATATCACTGCCACTTGCTACTCAGCGGCAGCAATGGCAGTGAGACTAGCTGATGCCCTGTGAAGCTGATGGACAAGTACGAGGAGGAGGCAGAGGTAGAACGAGCGGGGAGAGGTGGAATCAAAAGAAATGTACTAATGCACTTTGATATTGCGGAGGAGCAGCGTCGGAGGAGGTACAGCAGCCCTGGGAAATTACAGCGAGACAAGCAGTGGGATCTGGGGGCCCTTACAAGCAGCCCAGGGCTCCAACTTGGAGTCCATGACCGAACGACATGAAATATCCAACCTTTAATTGCCAACAGCCATCTGGGCCAGCAGGCACTCTCCCCTCCCCAGCCCCTGTGTGTGTGTGTGTGTGTGTGTGTGTGTGTGTGTGTGTGTGTGTGTGTGTGTGTGTGTTGTGTCCCCCGCCCCTCTCCCTCTCTGCCCCTCCTTTCTCCCTTCCGCTCTTTGTCGCTTCCCCGCCGCTCTGGCTCTCTATTTTCCCGCCCCCTGTGTAGGTGCGTGCGAGCGTGCTCCCGCCAGCACACACATGGGCGCAAATGTGGGGGCGCCATGCCGCCACCAGCCTGGCAAAGACCTTCAACATGTCCAGGGATGGACCACAGGAGGCCCTTAAAGGGATACACAGTACGTACACGGGCTTAAAAAAGAAGACGAAGTCGAGACAGATGAAGTCCACGACGATGAAGGAGTTGCCGACGACGAAGTAGCTGAACTTGGCCTCGTTGACAGAGTTGACAGAGATGATTCTGAGCTTGGCGCCGTTGACAGAGTTGATTGTGAACTTGGCGCTGTGGACAGAATTGACAGAGTTGATTGTGAACTTGGCGCCGTTGACAGAGTTGATTGTGAAGAAGAGGACGACAAAGGGCATTTGGGTTTGGGTCCTTGAACGTTGGGCTGATCTTTTATATCCCACTCTTGCAAAGGCCTTACATCTGTTCAACCACTTAAGTAGATGCGAGATGTAAATGTAGATATGCCAGCCCTAAGGGATGTGCGCCATATCAAATTGCTTCATGGACAAGCAATCGATTTCAACAAAGACAAAAGAACGACATGGATAAAGGGGGGACTGAAGAGTGCTTCATTGGAACTTATCATCCACGGGACCAAGTTCTCAGATACAGATTTGACCAAAATGTGCTTACGAGCCGCCAAAAAGGGATGGGTAGAGGACTACAAGAAGCGCTTAAAGATAATGATCCTGGATACGATGGGCGCAGAATAAGGGGGTACCATTTCCTCCCTTAGGTGGTTGCATCGAAAAGCCAGTGCTCTGCGATGTAGAAGCTTTGGAGGGGTCTCCCGCTGACCACACCCTGCCGCCATAACCGGGAGATTGGGTCAGATGATCGAGTACTTTAAACCCATCCCATGCATACACGTCCCCCAAGGAGCCTCCATGCAAGGAACAATATATTGAACTGTGCACAATGAGCTACAAGGCATTCAATCCCCATCCCCCTTCCCCCACACACACACACACACAGACACAGACACACACACACACACGCGCGCGCACACGAGAGGAGAGAGAGAGAGAGAGAGAGAGAGAGAGAGAGAGAGAGAGAGAGAGAGAGAGAGAGAGAGAGAGAGAGAGAGAGAGAGAGAGAGAGAGAGCATGCACACACGCACGTAAGTCCGCGCACGCGCGCGCGCGCAAAAGTCCCCACACGCACATGAGGGAGGAAGACATGGGAGGAAGGGGTGAAGGGGTATGACGACACGCGAAACAAGGGGTGACGGGGTATGACGACACGCGAAACAAGGCAAGTGTGGAGCAAACAGGGGTTGGAGATGGAAAGGGGACCCCAGGCAGGGACGTACACTTTGGGATCCTCCATGCCCCCACGATTCATGGCAGGTTTCAGCTTGCCCTTTTGTTGTTCCTTCATGAGATCAAGCTTTCGACTGTACAAACCAGACAATGAAGTTTGTGTCAGTTCTTTCGTTGACACAAATCAAGCGATGACTTGCCTCAAAAATAAACACTCATAGCAAGACACTCAAGGGACCAATGAACCTTTCCCGCAATGCCTTGCCGCCCAACAACCTACACAGTAGAGTTGCCAAATCTTGCAGGAGTCCCCGCAGTTGCTACGGTTTTGCTAAGGAAGTACGGATTGGAATTCTGTACACTATGGGATAAGGCTGAAAACGGTTGGGGAGGTTCTCTGATATTAGTTCGGGTCATGTGCAAAGACTGGCAATTCTAGGACCTGATAAAAATTTACAAAACCAGCAAAATGCAAGCGTTTCCACGGCAAGTCAGCTGTACACAGAAGTTGTACTTCACTAGGAAATATGTACAGCAAACCATGCTTAATTCGTAACAGGTCTGCATTACGTAGGGCACTAACTACACAATCCATGGGTCCAAAAAAATTATCCCAAGAAGTGCCAACACTACTGCTGAGCCTTGAAACAGCAGGCCTCTCCCTACTCCAAAAGGGAAACGTTGCCACTGTTCGACGGGTTGTACACGACAGGATGTACTCGACATGCTTTCTCCCCAGGTCACTACGGTGACACTAATGATGTAAACTTGGTAAACCAAAAGTTTTCTGCCTACACTTCGTCCACCTGCCAAAAACCCCAGGTCCCCACAATCTCCTAGTGATATGCCTTAAAGTCAGTCCCCTACTGTTAATATTCAAATCCTGCACAACATTGCCAACCACAAAAGACAGAACACGACATGAAAGCAACATTGTTATCAGGTATGTGGCACGTCCATGGCCCCCCAGGGGGAAGGGGGGGGGGGGGAGCAAGACATTATTACTGCAAGCCACATGAACAAAGATTCCTTATTCCTTAGCATCTCCGGGGTTTTCAGGTCTAAGCCCCAGCTCAATCCTTTGAAAACAATGTTTAGGTCTATTACTGTTTGATTAGGTTCCTCGGGTAGCTTTCCAAACAGAAGGAAAGAAGGATTGGAATATAACAAAAACTGGTTAAAATGACCAACCAAACAAAATCAGCCATGTCAATCTTTTGGAAGTTTCAAATATCCAGAAGTGCAAGAGGGCATGTGGTTCATACACCAAAAGACAAGACACAACATATACATGATTATAGAAATTAAGCATAATACCTGATCTTCGTAAAACTTTTCTTCTTAGAATCACTAGTCAGGTGTTCACTAAGTTATTCATAGAGAGCAGCAACAGGAAAACCAGAGACAATGAGAGTGATGTGCACGCAATACCAAACAAACTAAGTACAGACTGCTGTAACATGGCTTGCAGGCAGAGAGAGGTCACAAAGGAAATGTCTTGAACACCATCCGTTAGGCGCACTTACATATTGAACAGGCCAAAAGGGATGAAGGGTTCCACGCAGGCTCGCCATGCAACAACAAAAACATCCCCTCCCACCATCTGCTCCAGAAGGCACAAATGAGTTTGGGAGGCATGAGGCAACAGGCAGACAAAAGACTAGGGAAGATGGGGTCGAGCACGTACACTTTGGCCTCCTCCACTGCTAAGTTCTCTTTGTGGTGCATAAAGTCTCGATAGACTTCCTTGGGAAATTTGGCCGTTCCAGGATCCAGATTTAACGCGTCCATGGCACTCTTGTTTTTGGGTGTGCCATACGGGGAGCGCTTTCCAGGTCCCTTAAAAGTGCTAAGTCCTTGGGGAGTAGGAATTTTCACTGCGTCGGTTTTTGGCCTCGTGGGGGGCGGCAGCAGCTTCGGTACTTCCAGGTTGCTTCCAGATCCCCTGCATCCAGAGTCTTTCAAAGCTTCGAGCATATGGACACCAGGGGGATCCATTGCAAAGGGCCCTTGCAGCTGTCTGCGCTGAAATGCTACACTAATTCTGGCATTATACATGTTGCATCCGGCGCGAAAACTGAAAGCACGCCACTTGGTTTCCAAAACGTGGCGTGCCATGCATTGCACAAAGTAGTCAGCACTGCAAGACTGCATCACATATCTACCAGTGAGATTCGCACACAGCCGAGCTGCAACTGGGCATGACTACGGTTCCTACATGTTGGAACTGTAAGTGAGAATCCGCTGGGTATCTCTCCTTACCGCCCCCCTCCTCGGCCCCGCGCTCCCCCCTCCCCTCCAACCCTGTCTCTGGCGCTCTCTCTCTCTCTCTCTCTCTCTCTCTCTCTCTCTCTCTCTCTCTCTCTCTCTCTCTCTCACCCCCCCCTCTCTCTCTGTGTATGTGTGTGTGTGGCAGGAGTAGCATGTGTGGCTCTGGAGGGGCAAAGTGGAAGGAGAACAAGAAAGGGTCACATGCCTTTGGGTTTGAGCAAGCGAAGATGGACCCGTCTTGGACACTGACGTTCCATTCCTGTCCCCCTTGGAACTGAAGTCAGACCCGGAGCTGCGGCCTGTGAAAGTTGTGGGCGCAGTGGTGGGAGGTACTGGCGCCTTCCTGATCACTCCTGCATATCGATCCTCCTCGTCCATCTGACAAGCCCCAAGGAGCGGTCTTTTGTCAAGGTGTTCTACAGCTTGGGTCCACTGATGAACATACTTCGTACGTGAGTTGTTTTAACGGGCAGGTGACACTGGTCACCCAGAAAAAAATTCAAGCGAGGGAGGAATGAGGGAGGGGGGAGAGAAAAGGGGAAGCAAACTCCTGAGCACAGACAGGGTCACAAGAAGGTTGACAGGTTGCGATGGCACCCTGCAGGACAACAAGCATACCAATAAAGCCTATGAAACCCTGCAGCATACCTCTGGAACTTCCTGGCCTCTCTCTTCTGCCAAGTGAGCGGATGTTGTAGATGTGGATGGTGCACTCTGCACCAACTGGACCAACCGATCAACTTCTTCTTTACTGACTTTGGATTTCTCCGGGTCCAGTTTTGTTGTGTACTGATTTTCATCAAATGTTGTAATAACTCCAAACTTGATTTCATTGTGATGGAACTGATCCCATCCTTGACTACTGCCTTCATCCTCCAGACCTCCAGAAATGAACTCCATGTCTGGCGGTGGTTCCCATTTTGTAAGCGGCCGCATTTGGCTGTCCCAAATACAAACACCTTTCAGAATAATGGACTCCTCATACATCCACATAAGCCAAAGAATCATGAAAGTCTTACCCGCCGCGACCCCGTGAGATGTCGGAGTCTGTGGCAAGACCGCCGTTTGCCGTATGTGTCTCGCCCGCATCCAGATTATTTGGTATATTGACAGCAGTAAGTCTTACCCAGTCACGATTTTTGAAAATGCAAGTCTGGTACCTCTCTCTTGACGAGGTACATTTCTTGCCGTCTTCATCTGTTGATAGCGTGGCACAGGAAAGAGAGAAACCCAAACTGGTGGGGTCCTCCGCTAGCGAGCTTGCGGAGGTTAAACACCCATCATAAATACTCCCATTCTTGACCTGCAACGAAATTGCTGAGAAACACACGTTCCATCTTTGCGTTCTGAAACGTGTGAACTGAAATCTCTTACACTTACTTGGACTGAAATTGAGGCTTTGCCAAAGGCTTTGCCCAGATATCTGTAGACATCATTTTGGGAGGAGGTGAGAGGGCCTTTTACATGCCCGCCGCTTTCTGACAACCTCTCAGGGCGCCCCATTGCAAGGGCTTGCTCGCAAACCCCGCACTCTCTCAAGTGATACGACTCAAGGGAACAGAATGTAGACTATACCAAAAACACCAAGGCCCGTAGGCCTCAATGCATGAGCCCTCACGTAAGGAGCAACTGACTTGCAGTGAAAGCTAGCAGAAGGGCTGAAAGCTCCAAGAGCAAAATATGGACGAACTTATCAGGCAAACAACTAGTATATCCAACGTGCCGTTCTTGATTGACCCTAAAAGCCTCATGCAGCGAACCACACAGATGTGAATGGCATATACGTCGGGTTGAAAGGAGAATGGAAAGAACGAGAAAGGAACTATTACGGGCATACGGGCAAACGGACAATACGGGCTTACGGGCTACATTTTGGGGGGAAGGAAGGAAGGAAGGAAGACTTACATCCAAAGACCAGCCACTAGGGCTGAAGAGGACGGCCGTACAATGAATGACCCATATCTTGGCCAACTAAGGTCGCACAGCACCTGGGAGAGTGAGGTAGCTCTCCAATGCTCTAGTCACAAATTTGGCAACCCCTTCAAGGTCTTCTTGCCACATAAACGTCTGTACAGATCGACTCCTTTGTTGAAAGAGATGCATAAATTGTTGCCGTACATGTTGTACAGCCGGACAAGTGAACAACAGATGATGTTCATCACCAACGAGCTCTAAGGAGCACCTCGTGCAAATCCTCTGGTCTCGAGGGATGCCTTGTGGGGGGTTGCCGTTCGGGGTTCGGGTTGTGTGGTTTTCATGGTGAGGGGGGTCTGGTTTCCTCTTATGTAATCTTAAACATTAAGAGAAGAGAGGAGTTCTCAGTCAATGAGTCATCAAGCCCGCACAAGAAGGAGGGACGTGGAGGGATATTTTGTTACTTGACGGATCATGACCATGATCAGTTTCATTATTGCGGCCGCTGTGGGTCGCCAACTGGCCGCTCGCCTGGTATGACTCATAGCTTGAAACATTGGGGTTCAGGTCCTTGAACATTGGGCTGGTCTTTTTTACTCCACTCTTGTAAACAAAGGAGTTACATCTGTCCAGCCACGAGGGCATGATAAGATGTTCACAACACACGCTAGCCGAAATAAAGAAAAGCGGGCCACCCAGGTAGCCAAACAACTACTAGACACGCAACGGCGTAAACGAAACGGGAAAAGGGGGGAAAAAGGGGGGGGGGCAGCCACAGACGTGGCTGCGGCCAGTCACCGCGTCCGGTGTAAGTCAACACGAGCCTGGAAGGCATCCGAGATGAAAGATACAACTGCACGCAAGTCAGCTTGCCAAATGAACTGCCGAAGAGACCGTGAGGGACTAGCAAACAACTGGGGGTAACTGTCCCGCACCGGGGTAAGGGCGGGACAGTGAAAAACAAAGTGGTTCTCATCACCTACATGTAGAGCGGAACCACACATATCACACATGCGCTCAAGACGCGGACGCCGCTGTACAGCGGAACCACACATATCTGTGAAAGGTTATGGGCAATCGGCTTTCCCTGTACAAAGCAGACAGGTCGTCAATAGACGAAGTTACTCCAGCTACAGTCCGTACGACTGTCTGCTGAGTGCCACACACAACTGTCGGACAAGACTAGCATCTGGTGATGCCCAGCATCTTTCACAACCAGTTCCGTTACATCATTATCTTGTACACAAGCACCGATCAAGCAATCACTAGATAAGGCTCTAGACGGCTACGTTCAAGTACATGCCTATACTCCCTGAAGTCACTGTCCCTTATCTGTTTGAGTGACTACAGGGTACACTAAGCTTGTTCACTCTCACAATAGCAACAATGATACAACACACACTGCCGCACCGTACCTGTACAAAGCAGACAGGTCGTCAATAGACGAAGTTACTCCAGCTACAGTCCGTACGACTGTCTGCTGAGTGCCACACACAACTGTCGGACAAGACTAGCATCTGGTGATGCCCAGCATCTTTCACAACCAGTTGGTATTCACTCCGGTGGGGCAGCCTTAAGAGTTCATCCGACAAACGTGTGATCTAGATAGGATTGTACCTTATGTTCGAAAACGTCCAGAATCTGCCGTGTCTCAAGGTACCTTATGTTCTCAATGGACCCATATCCTAATAGTGCACACATGAAGATCACTTAAAGCACAAGGCATTCAATAATAATGTTCAGAACTCAACACTTCCCCTTGCCTGCATGCTTTAAGTGTATCTTCTCAAACCTAGTGAATCACGATGACCAACAAACACGGGCTTGGCAAGTGGCTTGGTCATAATGTCAGCCACATTGCGTGCAGATTCCACATAGAGGATATCTACCTGCCCAAGTGCCATAGCTTCCCTAGCGTAGTGGAAGCTTACTGCAACGTGCTTTGTGAATTTGGAATACAGGGGGTTCCGTAAATTAGAAATGCATCCTTGGTTGTCACAGAAAATTTTGACCCTCCAAGGTGCAGCCCCTATCTCTTCCAAGAAGCCCCTTAGCCAGTTGGCTTCCTTCACAATATGGCCAGCTGCCATAAACTCAGCTTGCACAGTTGAGGTAGCAACTGAGCTCTGCTTCTTGCTTCCCCAAATCACGGCACTACCATAGACTGATAGAACATAGCCAGTGGTGGAATACCTGTGGTCCAGGTCCCCAGCATAGTCGGCATCAACATAGCCTTCTAGCTCAGGGCCCTTTCCACCCAGAGTAAGAGCTAACTCTCTGGTATCTCTCAAGTACTTCAGCACTCGAATGGCCTCATTCCAGTGTGAGGTAGTGGGTGTCATTCTATACCTTGACAACACTCCAACAGCCTGAGAAATGTCAGGCCGGGTCGTATTGGCTATGTACAGTAACGATCCAATTAACTCGCAGTATCGATGACCAGGTGGCAGAGGGGTACCAGCCCCATGTGACATACCATCTGAGGACTCGGGTCTGCTGCTAGCCACGAAGTCCTTGGACATGGGGGTATCAACCCCACGTCCATCATCAGCAACGCCAAACTTCTCCACAAGAGCATCAATCTTGGGAGTGCAACTCATGGAAATAGTGCCCTGAACTCTATTGCGTAGGACCTGACACCCCAGGAAATCATTCACCTCTCCCAAATCATGGATGGTGAAGTCCTTCTTCAATAACTCTTTCCCCCACTCAATCTCTGCAACCACTCTGGCAACTATGAGAAGATCATCGACATAAACAAGAATAAACGACAGATTACCATCAGGGGCCCTCCTGATGTATACCCCAGCGTCGCTCTTGCACACACTATACCCCATCACGCTCAACTTGTCGCTCAAGGTCTTGTGCCAAGCCCGTGGGGCTTGCTTAAGACCGTAGAGTGCCTTCCTGAGCTTGCACACAACTCTCGTGTTGCCATTCTCAAATCCTGGTGGTTGGGTCACATAGACCTCTTCCTCCAACTCCCCATTGAGAAAAGCTGTCTTGATATCCACTTGGTGGATCTCAAGATTTTGTGTGGCAGCCACTGCCAGCACAGCTCTCCTAGCACCATAGCTGCTGGTAGGTGCAAAAACCTCACCAACATCTATACCAGGAATCTGTCTGCAACCCTGGGCAACCAATCTTGCTTTAAACCGAGTGACATTCCCATGTGCATCGTTTTTTGTAGAAAAAATCCAATGAACAGGGATAACTTTCTGCCCATGGGGTCTTTCCACATACTGCATAACCTCATGGGTGTCTAAAGACTCCATCTCCTCTTGCATTGCATGCTGCCAAAACTCCCACTGAGGTGAGCGCTGGGCTTCCCTCAAGTTTGAGGGCACGTGAACTTTTCCCAACGTGACAGAAGGTACACTCTGTACCTTATGCTGTGGTGCAGCAGGGCTGTCAGCCTTACTGATGCTGTTCCCTTCTCTCTCTCTCTCTCCCTGGTTGCCAGAATAAGGTACATTATGTACCTTATGCTGGGACTGGGCAGTACTGCCGGGATTATCTGATTCCTTCTCAAGTCTCTCTCTCTCTCCTTGACTACTGGACTCATGTGCAGCACCCTTACATTCTCGCACCTTCCGCAATGCAGAGGGGAGCAGCAGCTCTCTCTCTCTCCTGGACTCACACTTGGGCACACTACCCAGACTTGCCTGAGCTGCGCCTACAATGTCAGCCTGCACACCATAAGCATGACTAGCCAGTGACTGGGATTGGGCACCAGCTTCCCCTACTGCTGGCATGTCTAACCCACTGCTCTCATCTCTTACATCTGCACCGAACATAGCCTCGACTGTCTCAACCTGCCCCTGCATATCAGGGAGACCAACCATGTTTGGCTCACTCACAATTGCCTGACCTGGGTCAGGGGCATGCAATGGGATGTCAGAATGCTCTCTCCTAGCCACGCGCTGTACATAACGCTGCTCCCTTGTAAGGGTGGTCCCTGGAGGAAGGGGAATTTGTGACTTCCCCTGCATTCGCAACCCCTCTTGTACCTTCTGCATTTTTTCTACCTGGGATTGAGTTTCTACACCCCCCCTGGCCAGATTCTGCATATGCTCAAGCACCGACCACGAGTGCTGAGATGGTTCTGGGGTCCCAACAGTAGAATCCAGGCTGGTGGGGTTTCCTTGGTCATGTGCTGCTGTGGTCCCGTCTCCAGACTGATCCCCAGCACAAAGTCCAGAGGTCCCAGGAGCCCCAGTGGAAAGCGTCTCCACTCCATGGTCATCCTCCTCATCCCAGAACGTGGGTGGAGCAGCAGAGGGAATTGCTTGAGGCGTTGCCAGATTCTCACTGCCAAGGGGGGGTGATATCCTAGAATCATAGACAGACCCAGGCTGGACCTTTGATAGACCCACTCTCTCAGCCCCCCTCAAGTGCTCGATAAAGCTGACGTCCCTACTCTCCTTCCACACTCCATTCCCCACGTACACACGATACGCTTTAGACTGGGGACAATAACCAGTAAACATCCCAGGGATGGTCTTGGGCCCAAAAACAGACCTTTGGCCACTGGGAATGTGCACATGGGCTACACAGCCAAACGTGCGCAGCACAGACACATCAGGTTTGACACCAAAGAATAATTCCATGGGGGTCAGGGACCTGCCTGAAGTAGGACCCACATTGTAGAGGAGGGTAGCTGTCTCAAGCGCCTCCTTCCAAAGGGAGGGGTCTGCTGCAGCATGGACCAACAGAGTCCTTGTTCGCTCCTTCAGGGTCCTATTCATCCTCTCCGCCACCCCATTCTGCTGAGGCGTGTAGGGCGCTGAGGACTCCATCTTAGTGCCCTGCTGAGCACAAAACTCTTTGAATTGCTGGTTCAGGAACTCTGAACCCCTGTCAGTCCTCACACACTTCACAACCGTGCCTCGTTGGGTCTGCCAAAAACGGAGCAGGTCTATCACAGCCTTTGGGATGCAATCCTTTGACTTCACAGGCAGGGAGGCAACTTGGTGTGAACTTTCATCCACTACAGTGACCCAATATCGTTCACCTGTGATGGCAGGAGGTGATATGGGACCCACAGTATCCACATGGACTCTATCGAGTGGGTGATGTGCAGGCCTGGAAGATACAGGGAAAGGAGGTCTGGAGTGTTTCCCTTGTATACACGATTCACAGTGCTTGGGGCACTCAGAGCAGGGAGCAAGGGAGATATTGATTCCTGTAACCAGATCTTCCTTGGAGAACCTCTGCATGCTGCTGGCACCAGGATGACCTAACCTAGCATGCCACAGAGATCTCTCGCTACACACGTGTCCTTTCCTAAGATGAGACGCCTCAGCCATGTGATCAATATGTCTGCAGCCAACTTGCTGCCCTCTGACAGGACTAACAAACTCCAAAAAAAACAGACCTCGTGCGCGGGTGATATCTCCACACCACCCTTCAGGTCCCTTCATGGCTGTGTAACCACCTGCAGTGTCAGTCAGGAAAGATGCTCCATCCTGAATTGCACCAGTGACTGAAATGAGGTTGGTATGCGCAGAAGGAACACACTGCACATTGTGCAGCCAGAATACTTCGTGCCTTGCATTCACAAGGCATACAGACCCAGATGCAATGATTCCTCCCTTGGCGTCTGAGGTTGCCAAGTGCAGAGGAAGAGGCTGTCTATGCATAACTGGATTATGGAGCAATGAGAGATCATTGACTATATGCACAGAGGCACCACTATCTATTAACCAAGATGTGCTGCTAGCTCCATGCGAAGTTGGGGCAAGCACATTGAGAGAGATAAACATCGCCTCACCAGAAGGAGGGGGTGGAGGTGGTAAATGCCACCCCGGAAACGTGTGTTGACTTGTTGGATAGTTATATGCTGAAGGAGGTCCAGGGCTGGAAGCGGATGAAGGCGGGCCACCCCGGCCAGATCCATGGTCCCACCAGGCTTGAGGAGACGACTGTGGGCCTCCCTGGCCCCAGTAAGCTGCAGGCCCAACGCTTGCCGCTTGCATGTTTTGATGCAGAGCCTGCAGCTGCCTGAGCGGTCCGCAGTCAGTCATGAAGTGGCCCTTTGCCTTGCAGAAGTGGCATGTAAGCTCCTCTCTGGGCCTTCTTGCCCTGCCAGGTCCACGCCCCCTGCCACCAAAAGTAGTTGCAGAGGGGCCAGCGGGAGGCTGTTCGTTTGCTGGTAGTGCTGCTCCAACTCCCGGTACTGCTCCCACTCCTGGTGCAGCTCCAGCGCTTGATGACGCTCCAGCTACCCCCCCAGAGGGACCAGCCACTGCTGCAGCTGCCATGGCCTGAGGTGTTCCCTCTGCAGGTGGGTCCTTGTACCCACGGCTGGCTGCGGCGCGCAGGATTCTTTGAATCAGCTCCAATGGCGGCTTGTCGGTTGCCATAACCTCCAGGGACTCGAGCCTCAGCACAGGAGGGAGGCCCTTCACCATCAGCTCCCCAACATTGTGGTCCAAGAGGATGAACGCGTTGTTTCTGAGACTTGTAGCCAGATCCATCATTCTGTAGAGGTAGACCTTGAGTGTCTCCCCTGTCTTGATGCCCTGCTCCATTTCCTTGTACCACTCAAGGTTGATGTCTTGGTTGCTCCCTCCAGTGTGACTGTTCTTCACCCACGCGATGAAGTCGAACGCTGCTTTGTGGCATGAGATCTGAGAATGCCAGATGACTGGAACTGACTGGATCAGCCACTGCTTGATGGCTGAGTTCTCCACCGACCCTGGCATTGGCCTCTCCAAAGCCGCTCTGACCCCCTTGGTGTTTGCGCACGCCTCCAAATTTTCATACCAAAATTCAAAATTGCGCCCTCCATCATCAAGCATGACAGTCATCTTTGGATTAGAGGTATTGGGGATGTAGGCTGCCTTGTCAATCTCCACCTTTGGTTCTGCAGTGGCTGATTGTGTCCCGGTCATAGACTGCCCTGGAGTGGCCCCACTGACTTCTCCAGGTTGAGACATTGCTGTTTCACTGCTACTTTCCTTTTCTTTGCCCCTTTTTGTCATACTATTGTCACTTCACCAGCCAAACTTACTCATAAACTTCTGGAATGCAGCAATACCCTACAATTCCCTCCATGTCATGGAAATTTACCAGCCAGTCTTGCACAGTAGTAGCAGATATGTTCCCCTCAGAAGTTTGCGCCGGAGTCCGGCCCGACTCACTCAGTGCTTCTAGACAACGTCTATGAATGATAAAGCACAGCTAAAACTTCAATTATGAATTTCCCAGAAAGGTAAACTGTGAGTAAGATAATGGTCCTGGTACACTCGAGTTCCCTTGCGCCGCTGCGCCATGCTCGAGCTCCTTTGTTGACGCTTACGTCTGACCCATCCGTAGACGACCTTCACTCCTGCTTTTACTTGGCTCAGCTGGAAGGGCGTGGGCCCATAACCTGTGAAAGGTTATGGGCAATCGGCTTTCCCTGTACAAAGCAGACAGGTCGTCAATAGACGAAGTTACTCCAGCTACAGTCCGTACGACTGTCTGCTGAGTGCCACACACAACTGTCGGACAAGACTAGCATCTGGTGATGCCCAGCATCTTTCACAACCAGTTCCGTTACATCATTATCTTGTACACAAGCACCGATCAAGCAATCACTAGATAAGGCTCTAGACGGCTACGTTCAAGTACATGCCTATACTCCCTGAAGTCACTGTCCCTTATCTGTTTGAGTGACTACAGGGTACACTAAGCTTGTTCACTCTCACAATAGCAACAATGATACAACACACACTGCCGCACCGTACCTGTACAAAGCAGACAGGTCGTCAATAGACGAAGTTACTCCAGCTACAGTCCGTACGACTGTCTGCTGAGTGCCACACACAACTGTCGGACAAGACTAGCATCTGGTGATGCCCAGCATCTTTCACAACCAGTTGGTATTCACTCCGGTGGGGCAGCCTTAAGAGTTCATCCGACAAACGTGTGATCTAGATAGGATTGTACCTTATGTTCGAAAACGTCCAGAATCTGCCGTGTCTCAAGGTACCTTATGTTCTCAATGGACCCATATCCTAATAGTGCACACATGAAGATCACTTAAAGCACAAGGCATTCAATAATAATGTTCAGAACTCAACAATATCACACATGCGCTCAAGACGCGGAAGCCGCTGCCTGCGGCCCATATCAATGGGAAGGCCATGAACAACAAGACGAACCTGAGAAATAGCCGAATCTTGGAAATTTCTCTTGATGTTTAAACATCAAGAGATAGATAGAAAAGGCGGGAGCGAACCACCGCACATATGTTTTTCGTGTAATGGCATCATCGTTATAAACTTTGCAGAATTAAGGTTAAATTTTACTCCCTGTGATTCACACTCTTTAGAGTTGGTGAACTGTGCTCAAAAAAAAGCTTGTAGAAGTGGACGAAACACGACCAAGCAAACGGCACAGGAGTCTGATAAGGGAACTCAGAACTATTACAATAACAACTAACTAATGATGTTGCAATCACCTGTGAATCACACTCTTTAGAGTTGGTGAACTGTGCTCAAACAAAAGCTTGTAGAAGTGGACGAAACACGACCAAGCAAACGGAACAGGAGTCTGATAAGGGAACTCAAAACTGACTGGCCTCTAAGAGCAGTCCTTATTTATACTAACTAAGGAGACTACCTGCAGGTGTTTATTAGCCTCCTGACAGGTTTGCAACTCCAGATCTTAAAAGCGTACGGGCACGATCAAGTTTGCATGCCATCAGTACTATGCACTGGAATTTCAATGTACCTTATGATTCGACATGGTCGTCGATGAACAGTACGAATCTCGGTCGAAGATAGTCTCGAATCTAAGTGACTCGGAACTTAACTCACAACCGATACAAGTCTCGAATCAAACACTCCGGACCGCAGGACTTAAAGTCCCACGATCGATGAGATCCGGAATGAGTATACCTTACTAGAAAACTGGCAGAAAACAGGCCGAAATTGTACCATGGCCCCTATAAATCACTATGAGTGTCATTTACCCTTAAGGTACCATACATGTATGGTACCTTAAGGGTAAATGACACTCATAGTGATTTATAGGGGCCATGGTACAATTTCGGCCTGTTTTCTGCCAGTTTTCTAGTAAGGTATACTCATTCCGGATCTCATCGATCTGTACAGTACAAACACACCCAAGTGAAATATGACTGTACTCTATTGTTTATGAGTATTGTAAGTCTTATAAAGCCTTGAAATGAATTGATGTGGCTCACAAACATGCTAATATGAAATGGCCCAACATGTTGCTCAAATACCTAAGTTATACATGTTAGTGTCCATTTTTCTAACATAAGTACATAGCTGGGGATCCGTAGGGGCTATAGCTAACCGTGGGGAAACATGGAGGGAAGGCACATCGAGGGTATTTGCCTGCCTAACGAGGGCCTAAAAATGTATCCATGCATGTCAACAGGATGTGGGCCCTGACAATCAATCTCATAGGGGTACCCAGCGTCGAAGGGGTACGTAACCTAAGCACAAGTAGGTATAAATTGCGAAGGGGTATACCCTAAGCAAAAGTAGGTATAAATTGCGCCATCGCCATCCCCAATCCAGGGTTTGGACTACGAAACCCTACGTTGTGGTGACCGCTGGTTAAGTAAGCCCGGATGATTAACCTGTGGAATTCTATTGTTGACTTGGGCCCAGAAATGCTTCACTACAAGGTTCTTGTGAAGGACATGATTATTACATACTTTATAAAGTTAGCCAACACTAGGCATGAAAACTTTGCAGGAACTGTGGTTAAGCAATTGAAAACAATTGGGTATTTCACTACCGACCACGTCTGTATGGACACGCCTGGGCCTACTTGATGTTGAATATGAATCAATTGTTAATGAGTTCATGTTTGAATTGGTCATATTGTGTTGGCACACTTACTGCAACTGTTAGTATTGATAGGTGTTAATCATGTTGCGTACACGACTGTCATGATTTCATAGAGCTCATTAACATCTTAAGGTGTTATGAGAAACCATGGAGTATAGTTAAACAGAAGAGATTGATTATGCTTCATAGGTTGTGATGTTCTTGGTATGCTGTGGTTACAAACGTACTTAGTAAGCATATGCATAAGTATGTGAAGGACTACATGCATACATATGTTGCTATGCATTAGGCATTGACCATATTTCGTAGACGTCATGATGAGACTAGGTCTGAGGGGACCATTTACCAAGTTACAAGCTGTTTATTCCTAACAGTCTAGTCTAACTACAGATCACATGATACACAGTCAGAAGCCACTCTCAACTCGTCCATCAGAAACCCTACAGGGTTTGCACTGTAACCTGTGTGCATGCTACGCACATGGAGATGTCTGGGCTATGTCTATGTTCCAGAGATCTCAGGCTAGACTCAGACTGAACAGTCTAGACTTAGAGGATTGTCATCTCCCCCAAGCCAGTAGCTCACGAGTTGGATGTTCACTGGCTGTTCCACAGTGCACGGACTCAAAGGCATTCATATTAAGCTTAAGCTTGGGTGATGGTGTATAAAGAAAATGGGGATGTGGTATTTAAATAATCCAAATTTGCAAAGCACATCTAGTGCATATCAGGGAAGCTCCACATGTACAACCAGGGCTTGGGACAAAAGGCAACTATTCCGGCATCGGGGTCCTAGCTAGGCCTATAGGCCTGAGACTAATATATTTCACTTTTCCCTTTAAAAGGCAACTCAAAACAAGCCTTTGTGTCCACCAGCTGCCCTCCATTTCACGTTGCAGTCCGGCTCCCGGGAAGCTGAGTGTTGAGTTGTGAACATACATTATAGAATGCCTTGTGCTTTAGGTGATCTTCAAATGTACATTATTAGGATACGGGTCCACTATCCACATAAGGTACCTCAAGACACGTTCGGATGAGGTCTATTTCGAACATAAGGTACAATCTGATTTAGATTACGCGTTAGCGTGAAAGGACTATTAAAGCTGCGATCACCGCATAGTCGAGCAACTGGTTTGGAAAGATACTGGGCACATAAGGATGCCAGTCTTGTTCATGCAGTTGCATGTGTCTAAAAGAGCAGACAGTCGTCAAGGACTGTAGCTGGAGAGGCACGAACTTACGACCTGTCTGCTTGCTTACAGGATACGCCACTGCCCATAACCTTTTACAGGTTATGGGCCCACGCCCTTCCAGCTGAGCCAAGGGCAGACAGGAGTGCATGGCATCATCGGATGCATCTGTACTGGGTTTTCCACGGACTCGCCTGACGGCAAGAAGAAGTAAAAAAGGAACAACTGGATATTCACTCAGAAGGCCTACGGACAGAGTCTTCAATATCTTGGGAAGTTTTTTTTTTTTTTTCCGTGAAGTGACCTGAGATTATCACCCGTCGTCGTTGTCGTGAGACCGTCAGTAGGTCCGGGTGGTCAAGCAATTGAATTGCTGAAGAATATTTTGCATATCTTGCATATTAAGGGTACATGCTAGACCTCGAAAGGGTGGAATACTTGAAAGTGCTGTGGTGCACGCCGGAAGGGTATACTTAAACCAGCTGTGTCAGGCTGAACGCTGTGAGAGCAAGTGAAGTGTATGACCAGACCTTAAACTCGTTCCCAAATCAAGGTTTCTGAAAGTAATCCCAGCAGTACAGAGACTATGGCAACACCAGCAGGAGGCAGCACGGCCTCCTCAGGAGCTGGACAGTCAGGACAGACCACTGGAGGCACTGCAGCCAGCTCGTATGCATACACGATGAACTCCTCCAATCCCAAGATGTCTACACAGCTGAAGGCTGATCGCACTAATTTCAGTGCCTGGCGTGAAGAGCTGGAGTCTTGCGCAATGCAAAAAGGAGCAATGGGAGCGTTGGAGACAGCTATGCCTAAGACCGCAGAGAACGCAGCAGTAAAACATTTCATTTTGCAGTCTGTCCCGTCCATGTGGCACGACGAAGTCAAACAGCGGGGGAGCGCTTTTGACTTCATTCAGTGGATGGCAGACCGCTGCACTGGAGGGAAGGACAGGGAAATCAACGAGAAGTGGAACAAGGGGCTCAAACAAGGCATGGTAAAGGGAGAGACAGTGCAAGAATGGTGCCACCGAGTCATCAGTATTGCCGCCTCCCTGGAGGCCAATAACCATCAGCTGAGCGACCGCCAGATCTGCAGGTATATGTATAAGGGACTACCTGCAGTCTTGCAGAACGACGCTTGGGCAATTACCTCCGCCAAGTCAGACCCCTACAACATGCTGGAGACGATCCTCACTGCCATTGAGAACTTGGAGTACCAGGATATCCCGCTGGCAGAGTCAGTGCAAGTCACAGCATCAGCTGCAGCAGTTATGGCAGCAGCAGCAGCAGCCGTGCCAGCTCAGGGTGGAATCCCTGGGCCTCCCCAAGGCGCTGGAGCTGCACCGGGCGCTGGAGCAGCACCAGGAGTGGGAGCTGGAGCACCTGCTGATGGTCAGGCCCCCTATGGCCCTTCTGCTCACAACGCTGGAGGCAGGGGGCGAGGGTCTGGACGTGGCAGGAGGCCAAAGGAGGAACTGGCGTGTCGCTTCTGCAACGGGACGGGACATTTCTGGAGGGATTGCCTGGAACTGAAGAGGCTGCAAGCTCTACGTGGCACAATGCAAGCTGCAAGTGCGGGCCCAGCTGCGTGGTGGGGCACTGGAGCTCCTCAGCAACAAGCCAGCTGGTGGGATGCTGGCCAGTCCAGAGGAGGCCCTCCCGTGTCAACCTCACATCCTCCTGGATCTGTGTCCACTATCTTCCCCTTCTTCCCAGGCTGGCATCTCCCACCACCACCTCCTCCAGGTGCTGGTGAGCCTATGTTCGTTTCGTTAAATGTGCTTACCCCTACATCTCATGGGGCTTGCAGTACCTCGTGGCTGATAGATAGTGGTGCATCGGTGCACCTTGTAAATGATCTGTCTTTACTACACAACCCAGTCATGCATGCTCAACCCCTCCCTCTTCATTTGGCCACTTCTGATGCCAAAGGAGGGATATTTGCAACTGGGTCTGTGTGTCTGGTCAATGCCAGACAAGAGGTGTTTTGGCTGCATAATGTGCAGTGTGTGCCCAATGCACACACTAATCTGATTTCTGTCACAGGAGCCATTCAGGATGGAGTATCATTCCTCACTGACAGTGCAGGTGGGTACACGACCATGAAAGGCCCAGCAGGCTGGTCTGGTAAGATAGCCAGAGAGCGAGGGCTGTTTTTTTTAGAATGGGTGTGTCCCGTCAAGAGCCAGCATGATGCGCAGCCACAGTCCAGTCCTCATGTGGCCTCGTATCATGCCAGGAAAGGGCACGTGTGTACAGATCGACTACTGTGGCATGCAAGGTTGGGGCATCCTAGGGTTAAGAGTATGACAAGGTTGGACAACGAAGACCTGGTCACTGGGATCAATGTGTCCCTTGCTCCATGCTCAGAGTGTTCTCCCCAGTGTGAGTCATGTATACAAGGGAAACATTCTCGCCCCCCCTTTCCAGCTTCCTCTAGGCCTGCAGAGAGTGTGTTAGATAGAGTGCATGTGGACACTGTGGGTCCCATTTCACCAGCTGCAATCACGGGAGAGCGTTTTTGGGTTACTGTTGTTGATGAAAAATCCCATCTGATAGCCTCATTGGCAGTGAAGTCGAAAGAAGCCATTCCCAAGGCCCTCATTGAGCTCTTGAAGTACTGGCAGACATTTCATGAGAAAGTGGTGAAGTGTGTGAGATCTGATAGAGGGACAGAATTTCTGAATCAGCAGTTCAAAGAATTTTGTGCTCAGCAGGGCACTAAAATGGAGACCTCAGCTCCATCCACGCCTCAGCAAAATGGACTTGCTGAGCGCATGAATCGGACTCTGAAGGAGCGCACAAGGACCCTGTTGGTGCACGCTGCAGCAGACCCTTCCTTGTGGAAGGAGGCATTGGAGTCTGCCACCCTGCTGTACAACGTGGGCCCCACCACAGGCAGGCCTCTGACCCCTACTGAGATGTTCTATGGGGTAAAGCCTGATGTTGCTTCCTTGCGCACATGGGGCTGTGTGGCACATGTTCACATTCCCCCAGGTCAGCGGTCTGTATTTGGACCAAAGACCATTCCAGGCATGTTCACTGGGTATTGCCCACAGTCCAAGGCCTATAGAGTGTACGTAGGCAATGGTGTATGGAAAGAGAGCAGGGATGTTACATTCCTTGAGCATTTGAGAGGAGGGGAGAGAGTGGGTATGTCTAAGGTGCAACCTGGATCCTCTCAATGGCTCTCAGGAGCGTCCTTGCAGGGCAGGGGAGGCAATTCCAATGTCCCCAGCTCACCAACAGCCATTCCCGTGAATTTTTGGGAAGCAGAGGATGACCCAGTGGTGGAGTGCAAGCCCACTGGATCTCCTGCTACCACTGCCAGCTCTCCAGAGGATCACAGCAGGCTGAGGAGCTCAGTCGGACCTGTGGCTGGAGCCCCCAGCAGCCAAGATGGTTCCCCTGCCACTTCAGAGACCTCACAGCAGTCATGGTCAGTGCTGGGCCATCTTCAAAATTTAGCTCGGGGGGGTGCTGAAGCGCACTCGCAGCTGGACAAACTGCAGAAGATGCAGGAGGGGGTCAGGTTCCAGGGGAAGTCTCAACATAGACTTCCCCCAGGAACCACCCTCACAAGGGATCATCGTTATGAACAGCGCCAGGCTAGGAGGGACTCAGTAGGGGTCCCCATGCATGACCCTGGCTCAGGCCAGGTACTTGTGAGTGAGCCACCCTCGGTAGGTCTCCCTGATTTGCAGAGGCAGGTTGAGACAGGGGAGGCTATGCTTGGAGAAGATGTTAGCGAGAAGAGTAGTGGGCTAGAAGTGCCAGCAGCAGGGGAAGCACGTAGCCAAGTTGAGCTGGGAACCAGTCATGCTTATGGGGTGCAGCCTGACACAGTAGGCGCAGCTCAGGAAAGTCAGAGTAGTGTACCTAGGTGTGAGTCCAGGAGAGAGAGAGAGCTGCTGCTTCCACCTGCATTGAGAAAGGTGAGAGATTGTAATGGTGGAGCGCATGAGTCTGGCAGTTCAAGAGAGAGAGTTGGGGAGGGCTCTGGCAGTTCTGGCTGTACTGCAGGATCTCAACATAAGGTACAAAATGTACCTTATTCTGGGAACCAGGATCAGAGGAATATAAAAGACAACAGTCCCAGGAGTGTTGACAGTACTGCAGAGTCTCAGCATAAGGTACAAAATGTACCTTATGTCAAGCTGGGAAAGGTTCACGTGCCATCTAACCTGAGGGAAGCCCAATGCTCCCCTCAGTGGGATTTTTGGCAACAAGCAGTGAGGGAAGAGATGGATTCCCTTGATACCCATGAGGTTCTAGAGTATGTGGACAGACCACATGGACAAAAAGTTATTCCTGTCCATTGGATATTCTCCACTAAAATTGATGCACATGGGAATGTTACTCGCTTTAAAGCGAGGTTAGTTGCCCAAGGGTGTACACAGATCCCTGGGATAGATGTTGGGGAGGTATTTGCACCCACCAGCAGCTATGGGGCAAGGAGGGCTGTGCTGGCAATGGCTGCCACACAGAATCTTGAGATCCACCAAGTGGATATCAAGACGGCTTTTCTCAATGGAGAGTTGGAGGAAGAGGTCTATGTGACCCAACCACCAGGATTTGAGAATGGCAACACGAGGGTTGTGTGCAAGCTCAGGAAGGCACTATACGGTCTAAAACAAGCCCCACGGGCTTGGCACAAGACCTTGACCGACAAGTTGAGCGTGATGGGGTATAGTGTGTGCAAGAGTGATGCGGGTGTATACATCAGGAGGGCCCCTGATGGCAACCTGTCCTTTATTCTTGTTTATGTTGATGATCTTCTCATAGTTGCCAGATTGGTTGCAGAGATTGAGTGGGGGAAAGAGTTGTTGAAGAAGGACTTCACCATCCATGATTTGGGAGAGGTGAATGATTTCCTGGGGTGTCAGGTCCTACGCAATAGAGTTCAGAGCACTATTTCCATGAGTTGCACTCCCAAGATTGATGCTCTTGTGGAAAAGTTTGGGGTTGCTGATGATGGGCGTGTGGTTGATACCCCCATGTCCAAGGACTTCGTGGCTAGCAGCAGACCCGAGTCCTCAGATGGTTTGTCACATGGGGCAGGTACCCCACTGCCACCTGGTCATCGGTACTGTGAGTTGATTGGATCGTTGCTATATATTGCCAATACGACCCGGCCTGACATTTCTCAGGCGGTTGGAGTGTTGTCAAGGTATAGAATGACACCCACTACCTCACACTGGAATGAGGCCATTCGAGTGCTGAAGTACTTGAGAGATACGAGAGAATTAGCTCTTACTCTGGGTGGAAAGGGGCCTGAGCTAGAAGGCTATGTTGATGCCGACTATGCTGGGGACCTGGACCACAGGTATTCCACCACTGGCTATGTTCTATCAGTCTATGGTAGTGCCGTGGTTTGGGGAAGCAAGAAGCAGAGCTCAGTTGCTACCTCAACTGTGCAAGCCGAGTTTATGGCAGCCGGCCATATTGTGAAGGAAGCCAACTGGCTTAGGGGCTTCTTGGAAGAGATTGGAGCTGCACCTTGGAGAGTCAAAATTTTCTGTGACAACCAAGGATGCATTTCCAATTTACGGAACCCCCTTTATTCCAAATTCACAAAGCATGTTGCAGTAAGCTTCCACTATGCTAGGGAAGCTATGGCACTTGGGCAGGTAGATATCCTCTATGTAGAATCTGCTCGAAATGTGGCTGACATTATGACCAAGCCACTTGCTAAGCCCGTGTTTGTTGGTCATCGTGATTCACTAGGTTTGAGAAGATACACATAAAGCATGCAGGCAAGGGGAAGTGTTGAGTTGTGAACATACATTATAGAATGCCTTGTGCTTTAGGTGATCTTCAAATGTACATTATTAGGATACGGGTCCACTATCCACATAAGGTACCTCAAGACACGTTCGGATGAGGTCTATTTCGAACATAAGGTACAATCTGATTTAGATTACGCGTTAGCGTGAAAGGACTATTAAAGCTGCGATCACCGCATAGTCGAGCAACTGGTTTGGAAAGATACTGGGCACATAAGGATGCCAGTCTTGTTCATGCAGTTGCATGTGTCTAAAAGAGCAGACAGTCGTCAAGGACTGTAGCTGGAGAGGCACGAACTTACGACCTGTCTGCTTGCTTACAGGTGCGGTGACGCAGGATGTGTATTGGTAATGTGTTCATGTTTGATTGCTTGTTTGTAAGTGAACCATCTTAGTGGACAATCAAGTCTCCCAAACAGCTAAGGGACGGAGTCTTGATTGAGTATAGGAAGGTACTTGCTTTCAGCCGTCAGGAGCTTATCCGTGTGTAGATGCTCATTGACAGATCAACATGTAACGGAACTGGTTTGGAAAGATACTGGGCACATAAGGATGCCAGTCTTGTTCATGCAGTTGCATGTGTCTAAAAGAGCAGACAGTCGTCAAGGACTGTAGATGGAGAGGCACGAACTTACGACCTGTCTGCTTGCTTACAGGATACGCCACTGCCCATAACCTTTTACACTGAGCAGCCTCCCTCTGCTGTGCGCCCATCGGCTCAGCAGTGCTGAGTCAGCACTTCCCACACTTGTCCAGTCCAACACTTTTTAAAGAAGAAGAAGAAGAAGAAGAAGAAGAAGAAGAAGAAGAAGAAGAAGAAGAAGAAGAAGAAGAAGAAGAAGAAGAAGAAGAAGAAGAAGAAGAAGAAGAAGAAGAAGAAGAAGAAGAAGAAAGTTTTTTGTCATTCGTCGGGTCAGTTTCATCATTGCGGCGGCTGTGGGTCACCAGCTGGCCGCTCGCCGGGTGTGACTCATAGCTTGAAACATTAGGGGTTGGGTCCTTGAACATTGGGCTGGTCTTTTATACTCCACTCTTGTAAAGAAGAAGAAGAAGTTTCCAAGCCTTCGCTTTTGAAACATTTGGAGGGTTGCATGCTGATGCGCTCTCCCAGTTCCCCATTTGCAGCAGACCATGCCCCCTGAGTCGTTCCGCTGCCGCCTTCAATACCAGCTCTTGATCCCCATTTTCCACCCTGGCTCCCAATGCCCGTGCTGCTTGAGGGAGTTGGATGTCTGGGGCGACCACGCGGTCCACTGCACCTCAGGGGGGGCATGTTGCCATTGTCGGCCGACATTACTCCGTTCGTAACGGCCTGGACGCTGTCCCAACCTCAGCTCGTCAGCGGGTCACCCGGGAACCCGCCTTTCCCACCCCTGTCCCTGGCCAGGAGCGCCGTCGCGCAGACCTCCGCCTCCATGCGTGGGAGGAGGGGCGTGACCTTTATATCGACATCGTTGGCTCTTCCCCACTCACAGTTGCCAACTTGCTGCACTTCGTGCC
Source organism: Botryococcus braunii (assembly GCA_002005505.1). NCBI lineage: Eukaryota > Viridiplantae > Chlorophyta > Trebouxiophyceae > Botryococcus > Botryococcus braunii. Next base: position 102,694 of record KV908652.1, read on the forward strand.
GGGTGGGGCCGCTGCGCGCGCTGCCCAAGACAAGCAGACCCGCTATGCTGTCTTGTTGTCGCGTCAGCAGCCGCCTGTGGCTTTCCAAGCCTTCGCTTTTGAAACATTGGGAGGGTTGCACGCTGATGCGCTGGCCTTGTTGCAGAGGCTCCAGGGGCTTTTGAACCAAGCCATCATTGCTCAAGAAGATGTGGAGGGATTTTTTGTCATTCGTCGGGTCAGTTTCATCATTGCGGCGGCTGTGGGTCGCCAGCTGGCCGCTCGCCGGGTGTGACTCATTGCTTGAAACATTGGGGTTTGGGTCCCTGAACTTTGGGCTGGTCTTTTTTACTCCACTCTTGTAAGGGAGAAGAAGTTACATCTGTCCAGCCACGAGGGCATGATGGAAAGGGAAAGTGAAATATTTTTGCGACAGGCAAGGCTCCCGTGAGCGCCCTAGTGTGATCGGGTCCCCGAGGCACTTCCTCGCCCCAGTGTGACTGGGTCTCCCCAGCCCTTGCTGGGAGCCGATGCACGTATGCCGGGACATGCCGGCACTAGGAGGCAAGTACTTTGTTTATCCTCTGTGCTGTACAATGAAGTTTGGGTCTACTAATAACTTTCACCTATCCTAGCAGTGTATTCGTAACAACGTGCAGTTCGCACTAAACGGAAACTTATCCAGTGTAGTCTGCGGAGCGTGTAAAGTAGAATCGAGATGGTCAAACAACGAATGAACGTTGCAGATGTTGCATGCGAGGTTGCATGTTTAAATAAACGTATAATTGGGATGCGTGTAGCAAATATTTATGACTTGACCTCCAAGGTACACTATCAAGGACCGCTTCCATGCTGTAGTGGCTGTCTTTACCGTTGAGAAAATATGGTCCGAGTAATTCATAAAAATATCAATAAGGGCATTGTTTTTCTCGTTGTCTGTGCAAAGTTTAGTGCCTCTTGCGCAGTCATCCGTTTCTTTTCCTCCGAGGTTGTGGGAGATGACGACCACCTTCCCCTTGAGCTCAACATTAACGTTCTGCTGTAATGTGTCAGATCTATCTGATCAAGCTCTGTCGAAGTGGAGAAGACGGAGAGAAGGTGTTCCTGGTCCTGGACAGCGGTTCAAGGTTCCACACCACACAGGTAGCGTATAGCGAACTAGCAATGAAATGTAATAGATCCAACCGATGAATTCCATATTCAAATTTGATTACTCACGTTCTCTGAATCGGTTGTAAATACAAACACTATTGTGCCCTTTGCGAAACCCGACTTGCCACCAGTGACTGATTTCTGAGCAAGGTTTTGGGGGTTGAACTTTATGGAAAATTGGAATCAGCATTGTAAGTCACTGTTACGTGGAGGAAATTCGATCGTGAAACCAAACTCCACGTGGATAAGAGACAGATATGGGCGTCGCACATCCATATTTGGCATCCATATCTGGCGTCCATATCTAGCATCTATGGCGTAAGACCATGGGAAGCAAACCACCTACTGGCATCGACTTGCGTTGGCGAGCTTTCTTCTTGTGGAGATCCTAATCCCTTGAGGAACTTTCTTGTTGGGGAAATTCCAATCCAGTTTTGTTTAAGTGTGTATGCGGGCATGCGTGCGTCTTAGCTACGTTAAGACGCATTCGGTGGGGCGGGATTCTTATTAATGGCAGATGGTAGTTTCTAGACCTTGAAATGCAGACTCTTGGGATGAGTTGTATCTAAGAAAGGAGAACGACAACCGAGTAACTTCACCTATTTATTTATCTATACCTTTCAATCTAGGGCGAAACACAGACATCGATGTTGGAGCTTTGGGATGAATGGACAGTACCTTCAGGGCTGCAGTATTCTCAGTCTGACCAACAGTTTTCAGTTGTAGCTCTTCAGCTGGACGTTATGAGTGACATCTGCATGATGAGAGCGCCGTTAAATAATTTGGTGTGAATCATTATTAAGCATGCATAGCTCATGATGGATACTATTGGATCTATCTGTGTGAGTCGTACGATCAAACTCTTATTGCAAGGGGAATCATAGGTTTGTTTCGCTTCAAAGAGGGTGCCATTACAGAGAGGCGCAGACTCAGTGGGTTATTTTGGGACCTTCGGATAAGGGCAGTTGTTGCGGAACAGCCGCCGCAGATTAATATTTCTTGCGGGACAGCAGCCGCAGCTTAGCAAGTGCTCCTGTGCGGGTCGATTCTGAAACCTATGCCTTTCAGAGAAGCACCGTCTGGGAACGTCCCTACCTTGAGCACAACTGCCAGAGCCGCAGTGATTTCTGGCTCCGGTGGATGAAGTGGATCTAAGAAAGTGGACCTTAAAAATTGGACCTAAGAAACTGGACCTTGAATGGTGATAAAA
>KV908652.1:107534-115034 GCA_002005505.1 Botryococcus braunii
CATTAAGCTCACATGTGGAGCCAGTCACAGACTATGATGGAGAGAATGGGGGGACAGGATAATGAGTTTTAACTTTGTACCGAAAAGCATCCCGAAGGAAGGAAGGAAGGAAGGGATATCATATCCAGGACGAGCCACTTGGGCTGAAGAGGGCGGATGCGTGTTTTAAAATACGTCTTCGACTTTCATAACACCGACAAGCACGTGGAAGTTCCGCACCCGATGCATGGCAAACAGAGTCGAAACCATGGGATTGATCACATCGCACATGCAAGAAAACCATTTGCCGGCACGAAAGCGGTTCACATGGAAATGTATGAGGAGGGGCAGGTATCCTGGCGGGGCTGCTCCCGTACGGTCCCGCGTTGTGCGAGCACATTCTGCGGCTGGGGGGACTGGATCCCCTGAGGGATCCCCAGAAGCAGCCCCTCAGCTCAGAGGAGGCCCAGGCGGTCCTGTCGGGAGCGCACCAGTGGGATACTTGGCTTGATGCCTGTGATCACACCGCGCCCCAGGGCTTTATCTTCACCCGAGACACAGGTGATTCGCACAAGGCCGTGTTGTGCTCCATTCCTCGTGGACGTTGAAACCAGAAGCTGCCATGGATGGGGTGCTAAGTGCTGAGACAAGCGCTGTCTTGCCAGCAACCTCAAAAACGGTGCTAGGTGGGGCTAGCCTTGCGCAAAATTCTACATTGTGTGTGTGTGTGTGTGTGTGTGTGTGTGTGTGTGTGTGTGTGTGTGTGTGTGTGTGTGTGTGTAAGAGAGAGGGGGGGGAGAGAGAGAGAGAGAGAGAGAGAGAGAGAGAGAGAGAGAGAGAGAGAGAGAGAGAGAGAGAGAGAGAGAGAGAGAGAGAGAGAGAGAGAGAGAGAGAGAGAGAGAGAGAGAGAGAGAGAGAGAGAGAGAGAGAGAGAGAGAGAAGGGGGGGGGGGGGGGTAGAGAAGTAAAGGAACCATCTGCTCGTGTGTGGAGCTGAAGGGGCTGGGGCAGTACACATTGTTAGACAAAGTGGCGGTACGTCAAAAGCATGGTGCTCAGGAAATCCCGTATGGAGCTAGTTGGGGTTGGGGAAGTACACAATACACACTGAAGGATGTAAATGAAGATGGGAGTGTGAAGCGTACAGAGATAGTACAGAGAGTGTGAGGGTAGCGGGACGGGAAGTGGCGGGACACAGAGGGCAGGAGAATGGCACCGAAGGATTATGCGGGTGTGAATCTGCACAGGAGTTTGTGTGAAGGTGGAGGGGGTGTGGCAGTACACAATTGGCAGTACAATTGTGTTGCGAAAGAATACGGGAGTGTGCAGGATGACGAGGACTTTTGCCTGAAGGAGGGGGTGTGGCAGCACACAATGGGTAGTACAATTGTTATGTGAATGACGACGTGGAGTGTGCAGCATGACAAAGGATTATGCGTGAAGGAGCGTGTGTGGTGCTAAACAATGGGCAGGACGATGGTGCTGCGGATGAAGATAAGAGCGTGAAGATCACAAGCAATTTGTATGAAGAAGGAGGGGTTGTGTCATTGCACAACAGTAGCTGGATGGTGTTTAGGGTTTAGGGTTTAGGGTCTATGGTTTAGGGATGAATATGCGAGTCTGAAGCTGACGGGGAATAATGCGTGAAGCAGGACGGGGTGCGGCACTACAAAATGGGCAACATAATGGTGGTATGAAAGGCGAGGCCGCCGTGATGTATGAGGAATATGACCCAGTCGTATTGCGGCAATTGGAAGGCGCCCCAGTGCTGGAATTCCCCACCTTTGACGCTGCGCTGGATGAATTCTATTCCAAGGTTCGATTCCCAGAAGACTCCATACAAGTGGGTGTGAAGGGTAGTGTAATGGTTCGAACGAGTCGAAACGGTTGAGCAGTTCTTAAAGTCTGGTGGTGTCCATGGTGTGGCAGATGGAGGGGCAGAAGGCAGTACAAGCACATGTCCAGCAGGAAAAAGCGGTACTGTCAAAGCTGGACAAGATAAGGCTGGACCAAAGCCAGAGAGCCCAGGCCTTAGAAGCAGAAGCTCAGGCTGCTGAGCTTAAGGTGCGGAGGCCCAACTCCCTGTGCTCTTCCATGTCTAATCTGGCCCTCTCTCACGTCTCACAACCCCCTTCCCTCTCTCTCACTCCAACCCCCCGCCCCTCCCTCTTTTTCCCTCTCTCTCGCGTGCACACTGTGTGTATGTGTATATGCGCGCGCGCGTGTGTGTGTGTGTGCGCGCGCACATGCATATGGGCTGGTATGTGCATCAGTGCAATTTCCTTGACGTTTGAGCGAGTTCTGTCAGTGTGGCACTCAGTGTGACGCTTGATCCGAGACTGCGGCCAGCGGGCACGGCTGATAGAGCTTTATGTGCAATCTGTTGATGGTACAATAGATGTCAATGTGGAGGCTGTGGGCCTGCATGTGCAGCTGATAGAGGTCAATGAGGAAGCTGTGGACGGTACAATAAAGATCATTATGGACGGTGTGGGTCTTCATGCGGAGCTCATGGAGATCATTGTGGAGGCTGTTGATGGTACAATAGATGTCAATGTGTGGAGGGTGCGGGCCTGCGGGCACAGTTTGGTAGAGGTCCATGTGGAGGCTGTGGATGGTACAATAGATGTCAATGTGGAGGCTGTGGATGGTACAATAGATGTCAATGTGGAGGCTGTGGATGGTACAACAGATGTCAATGTGGAGGGTGTGGGCCTGCAGGCGCGGCTAATAGAGGTGAATGTGGAGGCTGTGGATGGGGCCATCAATGCGGTACGGGCGGCGCTGGCCCAGGGCCTAAATTGGCAAGAGCTCAAGAAGCTGATCAAGGAAGAGCGGGAGGCCGGCAACCCGATGGCCTCCCTCATTCACAGCCTTCAATTGGAACAGAACCGTATCACCTTGCTGCTCAGCAACATGCTGGATGATGAAGAAGGCGATGAGGAAGCTGGCACCCGCCCTGCCACCAAGGTGGGTACCCTGGGTGCCGGGGGCCTGCTGGTACCTTGTGGAAGTTGAGAGCCCTGAATTGCTGGGTGCTGAACTGGTTGGGATGGCTGTGATGTTGTGGCCGACAGACTCATTGGGGATGTCCAGACTTCGTAGAAAACACAACTTGCCTTCATTATATTGTCACTGTGCAGAGGTTGTTCCCCTGCTGTAGCCCACCAAGTGAATAACCTGCGCACACGTGCGCGCGCCAACACACACACACACACACACACACACACACACACACACACACACACACACACACACACACACACACACACACACACACACACACACACACACACACACACACACACACACACACACACACACACACACACACACACACACATACACACACACACATACTCACACACACACACGCACGCACGTGCGGGTGCGCAACATTCGGGTTGCTGCTACAGCCGTTAAATCTTATGAACAACAGTTTTGAAGGGGGGGGGTGTTGAGGAGAACAGGTGGAGGTGGATCTGGACCTCAATGCTTATGGGAACGCCCGGATGCACTTTGACAACAGGAAGCAGCGAGCCAGCAAGCAGCAGAAAACTCTGGAGGCCAACGAGATGGCTCTCAAGGCTGCTGAGAAGAAGGCCCAGCAGCAGCTCACGCAAGTCAAGGTCTCACCGCTCCTCTATATTATGACACATCTCCTCCCTTGCCAGGGGCATGGCCATTTCATTGGTTCCTGGCTTACGAACCCTCTCGCCCCTGCAAGGGGCGAAGGGCTTTTCATTGTTTCCTTTTCTTACGACCCTTCTTGTGCTTGAAAGGAGCAAGGGCCTTTTCATTGTTTCATTGCTTACGAACCATCTCGTCCCTGCAAGGGGCGAAGGGCTGTTAATTGTTTCCCTGAAGGAAGCAAAGCGGTATAGCCCTTGTATCAAGTGCCTGTCAAGATGAAGTACAGAATGAGCAACACAAGGACCACTTGCTGGTGGAAGGCAGGAAGGCCTATCTGTGTGTGTTCCAAAGTAAGGAGGAACGTCTCTCCCCTACTGTTCAGTACCCTGGTGGTAGGCTCGAAGGAAGGCCTTTTCATGCCCCTGCAAAAAAAGAGGGACCCCGCCGGGGGGGGGGGGGGGGGCGTCCCAGTTAGTAAATAAAATAAAAATGCGTACGGTCCCCCTGGGCGCGAAGAATGATGCGACATCGTCCCCTCGTTGGGAAAAAGGAAACAAGGGACCTTGAGACTGAAATGGCGTCTTGTCCCTGATTTGAACCTGGGTGCAACAGAGTTGCACCCTGCCCGTTGCGGAGAAACCAATCGCCCAACCAAACTCGTCAGAAGAATTTGCCTCCGCACATATAGGGGGTGACATGGCGCCAGTGAAACACGTGCACCATCTGAGACACACATTTCAAACATGGCTCTCCAGCAGGGCAAGCAGGGGAGGCGGAGGAGAGGGGCGGGAGGGGGAGTGGGAACGAGACCGGGGTATTTAACAGGTGTGTGGCAAAGACTTCTTTCTTTCCAGTCGGAACCTTATTACAAATTCTCTCCTCTCTTTATTCTTCACTCCTTGTTCTAAATTCTTCACTCTTGATTCTAATTTCTTTTCCATTTCAGTAAGAGTGAGAGTTGACACGGGCAACCCCTCACCTACATTGTGTTTCACGGGCATGTTCCTGCGGATTGAATTACTCATGGAAAATATTTATTAAGAAAAAAAAAAGAGGATCAGAAAAAAACGTCTCTGATAACAAGTGGCACATCCGAATGTGGTTTTCCGCAAGCAACCATCTCGGGCATTGGGGCAGGGGGTGGCGCCAGCTCAGCAGGTGCGGAAGCCGTACTGGTTCGAGCGCTTCAACTGGTTTATCAGCAGCGAGAACTACCTCATCCTCAGCGGGCGGGACATGCAGCAGAACGAGCTCCTGGTGAAGCGCCATCTGCGGCGCGGGGACCTGTACGTGCACGCGGAACTCCACGGAGCTTCCACCACCCTCATCAAGAACCACGCCCCCGATCTTCCGGGTGCGGTGCCTGGGATTTAGGGTTTTGAGGGTTGGTTAGGGTTTTGAGGGTTGATTTAGGGTTTTGAGGGACACCTGTTGACAACTGTAGGGTTGGGTGCGGTTTAGGGTTGGGTGGTGTTTAGGGTTAAAGACCAATGGGGAGGGGACAACGTTGTTATTCCTATTTGAAAGGGAGGGGACAACTGTTATCCCTTTTTTTTTTTTTTTTTTTTTTTTTTTTTTTTTTTTTGGGGGGGGGGGGGGGGGACAACTGTTATTTCTAATCTGGCCCCGGGGGGGGGGGGGGGGGGCAACTGTTATTTATAATTTGGCCGCCCACGGGGGAGGGGGGGGGACAAGTGTTTTCCTAAATTGGGGGGGGGGGGGGGGGGGGACAAGTGTTTTTCCTAATTTTGGGGTGGCGGGGGGGGGGGGGGGACAACTGTTATTCCTAATTTGGGGGGGGGGGGGAGGGGACAACTGTTGTAAAGGGCTGGTCCCTGTCATCATAGGGGAACCGACGCAGTTGTGGCACCTGCGGTGGCGAGGTCTCCGATATGGTCCGCGCCCGCGTGCGCATCGATCCCAATGTGTGTGGCTGTGTGTGTGTGTGTGTGTGTGTGTGTGTGTGTGTGTGTGTGTGTGTGTGCAGTTTGTGCTGAGGGTTGTGCACATGACTGTGCCAATATACAGGCAGAGGGGGTCTAAGGTAATCAGAGCCCAGTGCAGCTGGTGAGTGACCACTTGGTGTGGAAGCCTTTTGAGCAGTCTTCTAGACTTCCCCAAGTGTCGATGCGTTCGAAAATGTCCTTGGTTCTGGGAGGAGGAGGAGGAGGAGGAGAAGGAGGAGGAAGAGGAAGAGGAGGAGGAGGAGGGGTGACGGGGAAAAAGGGGATGTGCAGTGCCGCCCTTAACCATAGCAGAGGCGGGACAGGCGTGCGTCTGCCGGAGCCAGGCTTGGGAGGCCAAAATTGTGACCTCCGCGTGGTGGGTGGAGCACCACCAGGTTCGAACTCCCCTCACTTCCTTCCATGCTTCAGTCCCTTTTTCTCCCACCCTGGATCCCCTTGGAGATGATGGAGTCTGACCTTATATTCCCTAACACAAAGAGTGGAATCAACGGACGCAATTTGGTTATTCTTGTTCCTTCCCCTCCTGGGTTCGAACCCCCGTCATATCCTTCCATTCATCAGTCCGTTTTTCTCCCGCCCCTTCCCCTCCAGGGTTGGTTGGGTCGGAGTCTTACTTCGCCCGTGTGTCCCTGCCCACCCTTCCGCTTGCCCCCACTGGTAGTGTACCATCACCAGTCTTGTCCCTGCCCTCCAATGGTTTGATTCATTCCTCAACCCTAAATCTGAAAATGTCCATCAAAATCTCGCCCTCCGCTCACCCTGGCCACCCCCACAAGTACATGAATCCTGCCAGTGCCAGTTTGTCCCCGCTGAGCTTTCCACAAGCCAAAAAGTGTACTTGCTGCCAAGTCCGCACGTCGGCACGCTTCTATCTGCAGCAAGAGGAGGAGAAAGTGTAAGGTTGCTCCCCAGTCCGCACGACGGCGCTTTCGTCTGCGGCAAGAGTGTGAAGAAGTCTACTTGCTGCCAAGTCCGCACGACGGCACTTTGATCTGTGGAAAGAGTGCGGAATCATCTACTTGCGGCCCAGTCCTCATGTCGGCACTTTCATCTGCAGCAAGAGTGTGAAAAAGTCTACTTGCTGCCGAGTCCGCACGTTGGCTCGTTCAACTGGCGCAAGTGGAAAAAACAGTAGACTTGCTCACGCTGTTGTCAACTGGTCCGAATATGGCCTTCCGGCGTGCGGTACGCAGGTGTCGAAGACAGCGCCCTCGGGAGAGTACTTGCCCACGGGAAGCTTCATGATCAGAGGAAAGAAGAACTTCCTGCCTCCCCACCCTCTGGTCATGGGCTTCGCTGTTCTGTTCAAGCTGGTGGGCCCTTCCATGCCTCCTCCCCATGCCTCAACCCCACGCCTCCTCCTCACGCCTCAACCCCACGCCTCCAGCCCCATGCCTCAACCCCACACCTCACTGACACACCTCAACACCACACCTCAACGACACACCTCAACGCCACACCTCAACGCCACACCGCAACTCCACGCCTCAAGCCCACGCCTCCAACCCCACGCCTCAACCCCACACCTCAACGCCACACCTCAACCCCAGGCCTCAACCACCCATGCCTCAACCCCACATCTGAACCCCACACCTCAACGCCATACCTCAACCCCACACCTCAACCCCACGCCTCAACCCCACACTTCAACCCCACGCCTCAACCCCACACCTTAGCCCCGTCTCTCAGACTTACTCCTCGATGTTATACTTTAATCCTAGAGAACGCCTGCAAAGCCATTGTGGATTGCCCCTTCTTAGGTACTGCCTGCTGAAACACGTGCAGGAGCGCTCCTTTGGACCATGCGCGCAAGCGCACACGTGGACACACAAATACGCGCGCGCGCGCGCACACACACACACACACACGCGCACACACACACACACACACACGCACACACACACACACACACACACACACAC
>KV908652.1:122534-127534 GCA_002005505.1 Botryococcus braunii
ATCACGGACAATGTGCAAGTTGAGTAGGACCAGAGACAATTGTTAGATATACTTTTGATATACTTTTGATATACTTGCAAGATATACTTTTGAGGATATCGAGCCCTGCTCGTGTGGCATGAGCTTCTGCCACACGAACAAACTGCCATATCTAAATGGGCTCCCCCGCCCCCCTCTGCCCACCCACCCCCCCCCTCTCTCTCTCTCTCTCTCTCTCTCTCTCTCTCTCTCTCTCTCACTCTCTCTCTCTCTGTCTGTCTGTCTGTCTGTCTGTCTGTCTGTCTGTCTGTCTGTCTGTCTGTCTGTCTGTCTGTCTGTCTGTCAATCTGTCTCTCTCTCTCTCTCTCTCTCTCTCTCTCTCTCTCTCTCTCTCTCTCTCTCTCTCTCTCTCTCTCTCTCTCTCTCTCTCTCTCTCTCTCTCTCTCTCTCTCTCTCTCTTGCATGAACGGGCGCGCGCGCGTGCACACACACACACACACACACACAACACACACACACACACACACACACACACACACACACACACACACACACACACACACACACACACACACACACCTACACGCACTATACCAGAAAGCACCCATAAAAACACTCCTTCCCCCTCTCTCGCCCGTGTGTGTGTGTGTGTGTGTGTGTGTGTGTGTGTGTGTGTGTGTGTGTGTGTGTGTGTGTGTGTGTGTGTGTGTGTGTTTTGGGGGGGGGGGGGGATTGGAGGGGTTGGGTGAGAGTGTTGATGGTGGTGGTAAAGGATGTTTGTCTATATTCTTTATGCCACCCACATAGGGGGCTACTGTCAGGTGGAGTTTAGGGTTGTCAGGATGCTGCGTATTATTGGACGACTTCCTGAATGAAGGAAAAAACTGCTACAGTTCTGTTCAAACCCTCTAGCTAAAAAAACGAGTGACAGGCGCAGGTGTGCAGATTGCAGGTTGGCGAAAAATATGTGCAGCTTGCATCTTGGGGGAAGTGACGGAGGGGGGAAGTGCCACCCCCCCCCCCCCCACCGGGGGGTTCGTGGTGGGGGGAGCAGGCTGGCAAGCGGTGGTCCAAATCTGGGAATATGAGGGGAGTTTTACATCAAAATCAAGGTTCAAGACGCAAAATCCTGAGATATAGGGATCGAGAGGGTATTTTGACAAAGATCTGATCCGGCTCGTCCGCCTGGCCGCGGGCTCGGAGATGCAAACATCCAACACCAGCCATAACGATTCATACAATTTGTAATACATACGAATCGACGCAATCAAAGCTTCAATTGGGTTTCTTTTATATTACCTGACAAAAATGCCCTTCGGTTCGATACTACGAACTAAGTACAGATTATGCGGAAACAAATTCGAAGACATGCCATTATCACAATACAAGGACTAGAAATGAACTGTAAATGAGTGATTTTGAACGAATGTACTATCATTGGACTACTCCTGGTTCGAAGGGTCCGGCCGAACGCTTTCACAAAAAGTACCTATGTCATGCTGGAATTCAGCCATGAAGGCCAGATCATTGTTGATACAATCTTGCAATGGCAACAGCAAATTGAAAACCAGTTAATTGCACTACTTTCATAGCTTCAAACCTAGTGGACGGATACCTTTTCAATTCGCACGCTGACGTATCGCTTGATCTAGGTTGGCGCGCCGCGCGGCGAATCCAAACGTCTAAGAGTTTTGGCGACTTTTCCAAAGCTTTTTGAGACTTTAAAAGATGAAAGTCAAAGACACTGGTTGGTCTTACGTGTTGGGTGTCAGATAGCCGGCTTCGAGATTTCTCGACGTAGATGCCCAACAATGGACCTGAGCTATATCCAGTAGCAGCTAGCAGCAGCCTTAGGGCATTCGAACGCGCCTCGGTCCCCATTGAAATTTGCGATCTCCCCACTTTTGTTGTCGTCCAGCTGGCACGAACCTTCCGTCCTGGATTCTGAAACATCCCACTTGGGGGCCCGATATACCTTGGGCCCGTTCCTGCATGTGACTCACCTGTTGAAAGTTCGCGATGATACCGTCAAGCATAGCTACCCTTTACAACAGCCTGCAGTACCATCTACCCAGCAAGGAATCCTTGCCAAGGATAGCCACGAAGAATGATGGCGAACCTTCCCAAAGTTGAGCCCAAGCACCCAAGAAGGCCCAAACTTCGATAGAAGGGCACTTCTTCCCCCAGGTGCTTGTTGGTCCTTCCTCTTCGGCAGTTCAGTTGGCACGCTGACTTACGTGCGGTTGTCTCCTTTATCTCGGATGCATTCCTAGCTCGTGCTGATCATGATTTACGCCGGCTACGGTGACTTGGCCGCAGCCACGTCTGTGGCTGCCCCCCCTTATCCCCCCCCCCCTTCCCCTTTTCGTTTGCTCCGTTATGTTTTTGGTCTTCGTTTGGCCACCTCTTGTGGTCCGTGCTTCATAGTTTTGGCTTGTGTGTGTGTGTGTGTGTGTGTGTGTGTGTGTGTGTGTGTGTGTGTGTGTGTGTGTGTGCGCGCGAGCGCGTGTGTGTGTGTGTGTGTGTGTGTGTGTGTGTGTGTGTGTGTGTGTGTGTGTGTGTGTGTGTGTGTTGTGGACATCTCATCATGCCCTAGTGGCTGGACAGATGTAACTTCTTCTGCATGATGGATTGACTTGAAGAATAATGGAGGAATTTTCAAGAGGGGGGGGTTAAAAGGGAGGGGGATTCTTGATCATGATTGTATAAGGGAAGATGTTGGGAGGGGGATTTTTCGGTGGACAGATTTCCGACGGGGGGGGGGGGGGGGGGATTCCGTTGCGGAGAGTTCTGTTGCGGGGAGTTCTGGATACGGGGGCTATACCAGGTGGGGTACTGAAGGTGGGGAGGGGACGCGGCAATTTGCTGGGGAGGTCCTTTTTTCGCCCCTGGATGTGCCCAGGCGTCAGCTTTTACAAGAGTGGAGTAAAAAAGACCAGCCCAATTTTCATGGACCCAAACCCAAGTGTTTCAAGCTATGAGGCACACCCGGCGAGCGGCCACCAGCTGGCGATCCACAGTGGCCGCAATAATGAAACTGAACCGACGCATAACAGAATATCCCTCCGCATCTTCTTGAGCAATGATGGCTTGGTTCAAAAGCCCCTGGAGCCTCTGCAACAAGGCCAGCGCATCAGCATGGAACCCTCCAAATGTACTTCTTCCCTGTCGGGCTGGGACAAAAACATATGTACTGTATAGCTAGTCATGTCCGAGCACCTTAGATTTGCAAAGTGGAAGATTGACATCAATCCAGCCCAAAGGGCTAATGAGATGGGAAACCAAACACAGGAGCAAAATATCCCTCACTCTCTCTCTCTGTGCTTACGTGATGCTTTGCATTCTTTCTGCACAAATCTTTAAGTTTCCAAAATCAGTTCACATATGCTTGTGGGTGGAAGCGGGAGGGTGCCATGTAAGGTTTCTAATGTGTACGTGCATGCTTTGCATTCTTTCTGCACACATCCTTAAGGTTTCCAAAATCAGTTCACACATGCTTGTGGGTGGGGGCGGGAGGGTGTCATGTAAGGTTTCTAATGTGTACCAAAGTTGAGGTTGAACTTCCATATGTTAGGTATACATAACATATATACTCCTCACTGGAAGAATACATCGGATGATGCCTCAAAATTCTTGGAAAATTGGTTTGGAAGTCTCTGGCTCCCACGTCGGATTCCGCCCCCCATCTTCCGTTTTCATTGTGTCAATGTATACAATAACAAGTTTATACAACAATACGTACTGTGGTACCATTCAATGATTGTCACCCCACTGATACTGGCTTGGATAATCAAAACCGATACTGATCAGGGTATCTTGGTAACATGAACAAGGAAAGCGACAGGGCATCCTCTCCGGTACGACCACGCTGACATTATGCATCGCATTTTGTGCGGAAATGTGAAACCTGCTTGGAAACCATCGTCCAATCAATAAATTTACAAATCGGAGCCTGGACCCGAGATTGATTTGTCTGGTTTCATTGTCCGGGCACATGAAGCACAAAAAAAGCACCAAGAGGCGGCAACAGCAAGGATGTTTCTGTTGAAGTCAAATTTGTAGGGCCTCCCATACAGATTTGGCTTCTCTGATCAGAGCCCATACTATGAATGTAGGTATCAATCCAAACATGTTTCCAACAGCATCTTGGCTTCAACTTCTTCCCATTGGCCAAGTGCACCCATTGTCAGATTCAACTACGAGGCATGTGTGTCTTCCTGTGGGTCTTCCCATGCTGGCTTTCTACACGTTTCCATGGCTCCTCTATCAACAGACGCAGAAACTGCGAAAAATGCTACCCAGCCTCTATCCGGCCGAGCCCGCAAGTTGATGGTTAAGCACTCATGCCTTGGCCTAGAGATGTCTCTGTTTCTTGTGTGGTTGAGCACAGGCTCGAGTGACGCGGCGCGAGGTGGCGAAGAATTGCACAGGTGACTCGTCAGCCTCCAGGCCACCTCCTCCGAGGGCCTGACGGAGGGCCGAGGTCATGGGCGTTGGTGCCAGTAAGCGCCTCTTCCCTCTACGCTCCCTGCGGCATTATTTCACGACATTCAGGAAAATACATGTCAAGCGAAAAATTTCATGGATTCTTTGCTCTAAACTCCAGAGAACAGGTAGACACGGGACCCCAAAAGTAAATTGCTGAATCCACTGCAACAGGTGCCAACAACGTGGACTGCACGTGAATATCATTGGCAACACTATCAACCAAAATGTGCAGGAGCAGAAAGCGCAGATATGATGCTCAGATGTTCCCAGGCTCCCACAAAATGGAAGTGTAAATTCTGGTCCCTGCTGCACGTTTCTGACGTCCAATGCCCAGAACCGTCAGACCAACAAAAAACAAATTCTTTGTCAAGAGCAAGATCTTGAAGGCAGATAATGCAAAAGGTTCTCGCACCTGACTGTGTGGTCTATGGCGGGTAATGTTGAATTTGCCTGTGCTGGAGACGCCTGTTTAGGAACTGGCGCAGCATTGCTAACCTTGCAGCGCTTCCTCCCCTTGCCCCGTTTGCGTGGCT
>KV908652.1:132534-145034 GCA_002005505.1 Botryococcus braunii
CACCTGCACAAAGTAATGAAAAATAAACCAGACTACCAGCGACCGTATAGTTTGCAGAGTTTTGGAACTGTCCACGCTGTACCCTAGCATGCAGAGCATGTGCAGGAAGAACATGCATCCGTTTACATTCATCTGAACAACACCCTGCTAATGACATGGTTTGATCCGGTTGGGAAAACCTGTTGGGTAAGGTGTGCAACCTCTGCCTGCAATTCCAGCACAGCCTCCTCAAGCTCTTCTCGTTCACTCTTGTCGTCTATGGCACCATCCCCTTCAACACACGCTGTTGACGGGCCCACTTCGGGATCTTCATTTCTGCCCAGTCTGCTCCTGCAATGCAGCTCAACAGGAAGTCGGATGTTTAGGCCGGAAGGTTGTCAGTTATACAGAACCTGCTTCAAAGACTGCACATGCCTTCATTCCAGTGGAAATCGCTTCAGTGATCTACAAGGTGCTGGAACCTAGAAGATGCTCCAATCCTTGAACAAACTATCTTCATACTTGAAAACAGAGGGGACCAAAAGAAAAAGGCATCTACAGTGCCGTTTTGAGGATTGAAGGTTAGTAAAAAGTTTGTCATGCGGAGTTCGAGAGGTGGGGAGGGGTGGAGAGACAGCGAGAGGGGAGAGAGAAAGGGGGGGGGGGGGAGTTGAGAGAGTTGCCAGGTCTGCCCCCCCTCCCTCTGTTGCGCTCGCCCGCTTGCTCGCTCCCGCTCTTCCCCTCCCCCACACCTCTCTCCCCCCTCCCTCCCTCTAAGTGTGTGTGTGTGTGTGTGTGTGTGTGTGTGTGTGTGTGTGTGTGTGTGTGTGTGTGTGTGTGTGTGTGTGCGTGTGTGTGTGCATGCGCGCGTGCACGTGTGGGGGGGTGCCATTTTCTCTCCCTCCCTCTCTTTCCCCCTCCCCTCTCTCTTTCAATCTCTCTCTCCCTCCCTCCCTCCCTCCCTCCCTCTCTCTCTCTCTCCCTCCCTCCCTCTCTCTCTCTCTCTCTCTCTCTCTCTCTCTCTCTCTCTCTCTCTCTCTCTCTCTCTCTCTCTCTCTCTCTCTCTCTCTCTCTCTCTCTCTCTCTCTCCCCCCCCCTCTCACTCACACACACACACACACACACACACACACACACACACACACACACACACACACACACACACACACACAGACACACACATGCACAAACACAGAAAAGAGAGTTTGGAATCACTTGAGGCTCGGGGAATTTCCTGCATAGGTAATTGATTGTAAAGGAGCAGTGTCAAACGAGCCTCTCGCATTCAACACTCAAATGTGAAGAATAGGTAGGCATACTGAGCAGCTGCTGCGGCTCTCAGAGCACGCTTTTTGGTAATATTCGGCGTGATGGCCTTCAGGGCTCTAAGGGGAGCTTCAGCTCGAGCGGCCACCCCGATCTGCGCGGCCATGGCAGCATACCGCAATACCCTGGCAGTCTCATCATAGTCCCTTGATGTAGGGCTCACATTCACACAAAGAAGTATTTGCCCCCAACCGTGCAGCACATCTCGAAATAAGTGTGTCACCTGCCAACCCAATCCCACAGACACTGCTTTGTAAAGGAAGCGTTCCATACTCTGCTTCCTTTTTAAAACCCATCCCCGCTGCTATGTCACACTTTCCCTCCACCCCCCGCCTCCTCTGTTGTCTCGCTCAGTGTGCTTCGTCGGTGAGCGATAGGTGGTTTGTACCTTTGCTTTGCTGGAAAGGCCTGCTAACCCCCTCGTTGGCCTTTTTTCAACGAAGTTTAACCAGGCCTCACACCCAAAGGGTGTGTGTGTGTGTGTGTGTGTGTGTGTGTGTGTGTGTGTGTGTGTGTGTGTGTGTGTGTGTGAAAGGAGGGGGGGCGGAAGAGGAAAAGACACTCTTCATCAGGTGATAGGGACAAATGGAAGGGAAAGGGCAGGTCAGGAGCAAAAGAAGGTGCCGGTCATTGACGCGCACTTTGCTTTCACGGTAGGGAACCAAACGGGGCTCAGCCGGGCGGTACTGCTGGTTGAAACGCAAGGCCTCAAGGCACCGACCCAAGGTCATCAAGCTGCTGTTTATGGCCACACTCTCTTTCAGTCGCTTTCCCATATTGCCTGTTCTCCCAGCCCTCTCACTGCCAGCAAGATCCACAAACGACAATCTGCGCAAGCCAACAAACAAGGTAACTACGAACTTCAGCGAGTGCTTGTCTCATTATTTGCAGGGTCCACTGCATCAGCAAAGGTTTTCTTGAAAGCACATACATAAACTTATTGGCTTTGCAACCTCTGACCCTCACTGGGTGCCTGAAAAGATGACTGCCATACCAGACAGGGTGCACAGCCCATCCCTGCCATATATAGTAAATATTCCTCCCACCTATGTTCTCATAAAACTTCAACCCACATGGCACATGGAACGCGCCTTGAAAGTTGCTGAAATGCGTCAGGTCCCTGACCGGAGTTTGTCTTGCAGATAGCAATTGTAAAGATCGAATGTGAACGCGATGAGGTAAAGTTCAGAGCTGTAGCAGCTTTTTGGCGCTGCTTGGAGCTTCGCCTCAAAAACTCCAGTGCATGCTCAGGCCCAGTGACCTCAACCTGCTCCCAGCATACAGCCGTATGGACATCCTGTATTGATAACTCCTGCCTGCAAAGTGCCAATCTAAAATGAGGTATTATTGCTGATCCATAGATACAGGATGGGTGGACATCTACTAGCTTTGAGCACAAAGTCTGTGCAGTCAAACACAGGGATACAGTCCTTCGCAGTCATACACAAATGCATATTTTTAAATGGAGTGCACTGAAAAGAGAGCTGGGGACTCCAAAATGGCTGCTGACTGCCATTACCTTTGGGTCACCTTCGCCTGCAAGCACATGTTCCATCAGAAACTTCTGTATGATGTTCAGGGACCAAAGTGTGTCAGGTCTAAACCTCCCATCTGGCAAACTAACTCAGCCAGCAGTGCTCCAGGGCAGAACCAACTGATCATTTAGAAAGACATTTTTAATACCAAAATGCATCTGCAATACAGAAGGGGCACATGCCATTCAAAATTTGCGGTTGTCAGGGCAACTTCCTTCAGTTTCCATCGTTGAGTGCAAGATTTGTAGAGGGTTCAGATACAAAACGAGTAAGAGAGAGAGTGGCAGCAAAGTATACCCACTTGAGACAAGCCATCCACAAATACACGGCCCTGGCAGTCTTCCTTTAATCGTAGAGCTGGGCGGCCTCCCACCGGATTTTCTGGTGCCAAGAGATCAAAAAAAACCTCGTTGTACAGCTTCCAACCCAAAGCCCCAGTTACCCCGTCAGCCAGGAGCCATCAATGTCATCCTACAACAGTATAACTATTCTCTCAAACCAACAGACTGAACCTCCTTTGAGGGTCTTGTACGTGGTGAATTGGGGATGCCAGCAGTCTTCTGTACAAGTTGTCACTGTGAGTCATACCGACAAGCCTGTGCAAATAAAGAGGGGCGTGCAAAGACTGTGCAGATTTACAATGACAGCAGGATGACAGGATGTACCCTAAGGAGGATTTCGTTATAAGATTTTTCAAGTTGCCGTCAACACTATCTGCATTGAGGAAGAGAGCACAGAGTTGTGTGGTCGACAAAAGAAGGTGCCGAGGAGGGATTCACATTCGAGGAATTTCAAGCTTTGCAAGTGCACACCTCACAATGTGATATTCGAACAGATAGGACATCCTTGCTGTGTTCCAGCCCCTGTACATCAGATGCACTACTGAAGCTCTAGTCCAAACTTGCTGCTTAGGAAGGCAATATTCAAATCATTGTAGAGTGTTAAATGTCAACGTTTCAAAAATTAGTGTTGTCAAATCTGCAATTTTAAACCTTCAGCAACTAACTATGGTGGTTTGCAGAACTGAGGAAATAACCAGGGCTGGCAAATTCTAGTCGACACATACTATAACATCAGTTCATGCAGGTGACAATTCTCGCTAACCCTTACTTGTACCACTGTGATTGAACAGTCTGCTGTTTCGGAACAGCAGGAATGAAAGGTGGCCTAAGCCAGAAATGGCTTCCTGGATTTATTGGTGATGGGGCAAGCAGGCTGAAGGATCTGTGGTAAATCACCTTGAAAAGAGCTTCAAGAGACTGGGGCAAAATCCCGGGCTGTTGCTTTGACCCCTGTATTTCCACCATACCAATCAACACCATGGAGCACAATCAGCTGCTCAAAGCGACTAGGAACTTGAGATGCATTCCAAATGCCGCTCCAAATATAACAACCCTAGATCCATTACCGGTTCTCCCTTCGAATAATATTGCCTCTTTATAGCATGTTGCACAGCTTGCAGGGTGTATTCTGATCAACAACTCCAAAGACTGCTTGAAAAACTGCCTTTCCAATAGTCCCTAAAATACCCACGTCCCATTTGAGGCATCCAAGAGGTCAGGTATGCAGATGGTGGTAGCAGCGCGCCACCATCATCTTGACAGAAAGCAATCGTGCAAAATCATCAATGCAGGTCATCACCTCAATTGTGTATGTCTTGCCCGCAGCAGATATGCCATAAGCCATGATGACTCCACTATGCTGTTTTGTTCGGAGCATTTGCTTCACCTACATGCCGTCATTCGAAGCAGTTTTGCATTCAAGCCTTATACATGAAGCTGCAAAGATATGAAGCGTCTTGTGAGAGTTTGGTGGTGAATGACCTTGAGATGTGGCTACCCAGATGCTCTCACACTGTCATCACTATCAAGGTGTTCCGCTTGCACAGTGTCAATTGAAAGAACTGACTTCATAAGGCTGGGAGTATGCAGTCCAACATTCCACCAACTTCATCAACGTCACCATCGCCTGCCCTCATAGTCAAATTTTAAGCTGTTTCCTGTTCTTTGATAACCCTGTTTTGGCAAGCACAGCAATTTCCTGGGGTTGGTCAGTGCCATACCATGGGACCTGCAGTTGTTTGGAAAAATTGCTCTTGCATCGTGTCCCCAGAAAACACCCTTGAGAAAGTGTATGTCTGGCCCCGATCTCCGTTCTTATACCTGGAAACAAACCGGCTACCCTCATTTTGCAGATCATGCTCGTCTCCCATCATTATGAGACATCCATGCCACGATTTCAATTCCAATAGAGTCTCTGCGGTCTGACAGGCGCTGATGGCTGCCCCTCTATGATTTATACTTAAAAGACACAAATCAGCAAGCCTAGCAGCAAATTTATCTCCACAGTATTCCGGAAGTGGATTTCCAAGCTCCAGCAGGTCCACCAGTCCCGAAGGTGAAGACGCACCCTTGTGAATCCTCAGGAGGAGCAATAGCAAGACTGCAGGCGGACAAAGCATGTATGCAGTTCTCCTTTGCCCAGGTGGGCAGATTTTGGGAGGATGGACGGATCCGCACAACAACCTGGAAAATCACAAAATGAAATTCTTTGTGCAGACAGTGGATATTCTTCGCATGCCTACTGTCATTGCGCGACAGCCATAGAAAAGGGTATATTGCTCACTACAGAACCGAATACATGATCATCTCAGGGGATATGCCATCATTGGGATTCACCTGCATTCTGTCCAAGTCAAGATCGTGGGCTGGCTGAGCTCCTGCTATCTTTAGCCCTTTCTTGACAATGGCCTTACCAGCAATTTTCGCTTTCAACTGTTCTGGTGTGGTAGAAAACAGTGAATTGAGGTTCCTACATGACCGTATTAAAGAGAATTTACTTTTGAAGTACAGAAAGTTCACATCCCTGCTGCTGCCTTAAGCAGTTCGAGCTGCAAGAGGACGCCTTGGGCCAACTTTTCGTGAATATGCTATATAAGGTGGTCGAATAGTTGAAGCTCATTTCAGTATCTGTGGAAGACGCACCTCGGATGCAGCTCGGAAAGACGGCCTTCATCATCTATGGGGATATTATCGTTGAGGGCTGTATCCACATCCATTGCAGAAAGCCGCCTCATCGACGAAGTCCCAGATATCCAAGCTTTATTAATTGTTGATTTCCATTAACAATGTTGTATAATCTCCTGACTGACCTAGGAACGAAAGTACAGCAACTGGTACCCCCTGCCTAAGTTTTAGGCGATGCAATCGAGATAGGGACGTCCCCAGTACGCCGTTCTCCAACATAGATTCCTCTATCATCTAGTACAAAACACACCGAAATGCACCGCTTTAAAAAGAATTATGTCCCTGGAAAGAGCTCAGTTGCTCGCTCGGGGAGTTTCTGTGGGAGCCTTGCTGGCTGACGGGAACCGTTTGAATTTACAATTGTACTGTACTGCTTGACAACCGGATACCGTATCGGGAATACCGATTCGGGGTACGGTGTTCGGGATCATGCCTGGGATTCCAGGCTGGGAGACCCGGCGGCTGGGATCCAGGGCCTGGATTCCAGGCTCCCGATTGGGACTCCGAGTTGTCCGGGACTGAGTTCGCCCCTTCAGTGAAGGGGTGGTGAAGGGCCTTCACCACCTCTAAATTACCCCCTCCGCCCCTTAGTGGTTGAGGTGTGGTCAAGGGACTCCTGCTACTTTGAAGCTACGATTCGTTCCCCGTCGTGGCCACTGGGCTGCAGCTGGCTCTATCTAGATCTCTACATAGATATCGATCAGCTATGTCAGCCCTTCGACAATTATACTTAACTAAATTTAGCTAAGTAGTTTAAACCTATAGGCCGTGCGGGCTCCTATGAGGTGGATCCCGTTGAAACGGATACCTTTTAGCAATCCTTATGCAGGCCAAGTCCCTCCCGGGCCCGCGTGCTTCTTTCCATGTCTCTCCACCATTAGCGCTAAGGGAGGGGTAGCCCCCATCTATGGTTATCCCCATCGATCCCCAGCTCTGTATACATGTACGTACTTATGTACGGTGGTTCGCTAGCCCTAGGACTACGTAGTATACTAACCGAGGTGCCTAACTCCACAGCTGTCGTGACACATATATGTCACAGCGTACACACGTTTATTAACATCCACGTGTTCTCAACGTCCACATGAAAACTTGACTTCATGAGAGGACTCTAGCTATGAATGTGTGTTCGAGAAGCAGGGCAGAAACTGCAACTGTATCCAATGTGGAAACCGGCTCCTTACAAGACGTGCTAACGTGGTTAACAAGCGTTTATCATGAACACATGAGAATTGACACCTCCCGATTATTTATGTTTTAAGGTTGAATAAGATTGAGAGACAAACCCATCCTTTTCCAGCTGTTCAGAGCAAAGAAAACCTTGTCCTCAGACTTGTGGAAGCGCTATAGGAAGCAGGTATCCGATTATATAAGGAAATGGGAAACAGAGGTTGCTGCAAGTCGCTGTATCTAAAATGATTATTACTATCCCACCTACACGGCCTTGATCTCCAAAAGGATCGGGGCGGAACGCCCCAAGAAAGTACCGTGATGGCCAGTATACGTAGGCGCGCCGCCAAAGGCGGGCAATTGCGCAAGAACCCCTTGAAACGGTCAAGAAGTAGCCATGCCCCGACTGTACAGCATTGCGCAATGACATCAGTCACTGCTGTATATACGAGAAAATCGCTACAATTCCAGGTCAAAGTACTCCAGAGATCACCCTTGTAGAGTATCCACTCAATTCCAGGTCAAATTACTTAAGAGACCTGCCCCACACAGTATATAGAGCTCTGTATACTGCATTTACTTGTGAAAAGTTGTGATAAGCGCAAGCTCTGGCATTCCAAAATTGATGATATCGATGCGTAAACTATGTGGGCACGATGTTTACTGAAGATTCTTCATGAAGATTATCCTTGTAATTATAATTAATTTATAAAGCAAGGTGCAAGCTTATACATAAATTTGTGGCTTCATCTTAAAAGCCGCTTATAAGGCTTCATCATGGTTGCACCAATTAGCAGTGATCAGTTCATTATGTTAACATAATGGTAACCATCGTTGTGAATTCATGATTCGAATCGATATTGCAATGTATATGCCGATGTCAACGGCTGCTGCCCATGCATCATATGATCGTGATTATGATCATATGATCATGCTCATGAGCCATATACTTCATAGCTAACTAGTACATTAAATATTAACATATCACATTAGGCTGATATGTCAATAAATAATTGATTAAAAGCCCGCGAGTAGCAGTGGACACCTTCCTTATGTATATTTAACGTGTTATAAAACACGTTAAAAGCTACATTTTACACCTGTGCACTCCGAGGTACCCTCCAAATTTCCTTGAACTGGGTGCTTAAAGAATTAGTTAATGAATAATTATAAACATGTGCTTTATATCATGATGCGCATCTTAGTTTACAACTTCAGCAAAACTGTTTGTATAAAATCATGATGCTGCTTTATAAAGCATCTATAGCTTCTACGTAAAAGCTATAGAAGCTATAGTACACTGGCTTCTTCGCACCCTAACAATTTTATATAACTAGTTTTACTAAAGTTGTAAGCATGCTGAAGTATATATAACTATTAATGGCTGTACAGCATATATATGCCCTTACGACCTGCAGCACATTTAATTAGAGCCATAGCTGATATATCTAGTGCTATATAGCTTTATAAAAGCAAAAGTGTCCTTCGGGAGCTCCAAACGTCTCTTCGGTGCAGGAAGCATCCTCCACACATTTAACTCCGGTGTGACAACGGCAATGTTAACATGCAGCTGAGGCGGGCCGCAATCTACCAACATTGACGCCTTGCAAGCAGAACCATCGGCTGCTCATGAGCCCCTTGTACCGCAACGCAAATTCACACACACACACACACACACACACACACACACACACACACACACACACACACACACACACACACACACACACACACTGTAAGAATGGTGCAATTAGAGGGTTTAGGAAGTGAGACGGAGACATTACATTCAGCTTGCACGGAATCCCTTACAATATGTATCCTTGTTGCGCCGACTAGGGACACGTCCCTTGAGCTACGCTACTACCCGGCACACTTGCCGTACTGCACTTTCCACGAGACCTTGTCCAGAAGGACCATGATAACACGGATCCGACCCGAGCACTGAGCCGACTCGAACCCGGTCCTAGTCACTGTTACACACACACACACACACACACACACACACACACACACACACCACACACACACACACACACACACACACCACACACACACACACACACACACACACACACACACCACACACACACCACACCACACACACACACACAAAAACACGCACACACACACACACACACACACACACACACACACACACATACACACACACACACACACACACGCACGCACGCACGCACACACACACACACACACGCACGCACACAAAAACACACGAACAACACACACACACACACACACACACACACACACACACACACACACACACACACACACACACACACACAGACACACACACACACACACACACCACATTTCTGCGTCGATTGAAGACGACACAACAAGGCCTCCCAAACAGAGATAGAAGGGGAAGCCGCACCTGGCCTGCGGACCCCACTTCCAGGCCTTTGAGTGGGAGGTCACGGACAAGTCCAGTTTCCGGGACTTTGAGTGGGAATCCCGGACAAATCCAGCTTCACAAGCTTGCGCACAGCCCGTCCTGCCACAACCCGAAGGCCGTGAGAGCTGCGAGGGAAGACGGTCAAGCAAGGAATTGTGCAAAAACGGGCCTTTGAAACGATAGTAGGTGGCAGGATTTGAAGTTATTGCAAAGGAAAAGGGGGGAGGGAGCGAAAATGAAAGAAAGAATCCTTCTCGCCACAACAAGGGAAAGCTTTTCCACAAAACAGAGACACAGATGCAATTTATGGCAAGGCCCTCGACAGGACTGGAAAATAGTATCAAGAAGAGAATGCAGTCATGCATACCATTCCCCCATCCCAATCTGTGTGTGTGTGTGTGTGTGTGTGTGTGTGTGTGTGTGTGTGTGTGTGTGTGTGTGTGTGTGTGTGTGTGTGTGTGTGTGTGTGTGTGTGTGGGCGCGCGCGCCCATGCGTGCAGCCGGCCGCCGCCCATTCCTGAATGCATGCAGGTATACCAGGCAGATGTTTTCGGCCTTAGATAGTTGCTACTTTCACCTCGCACATGATTGTCTGACGGTTTACATGTGCGGCGCACAAAACACTAGTTAACGGACCCACCCGGACGGATATCATTCCACCCACTGATCAGATATTATGCGTGCCCAAATTAGACATTATCAAGTATGCTAACCGTAACCTTGATGATATCAAGTTAAGATTCCGTGCTGAAAACCACTAGATGTAAGTTTATCTTCTTTTTCCTTTCAAAAAAGAACATCATCGGAAGGGACATCGGCGAAAACCAATCGATCATGCAATAACGGTTGTAAATAAGTTCAATTAATTGCCGTATGCATTGGAACGATCGTTCGATACACGAGGGTGCACTTGAAATAAATTGTCGCCATATACAAGTGGTTTGCCAATAATGACTGGCAAACCAGTTGTGCATGGCGACGTAATAATGCAATTACCAACGTTGATAAACGGACATAAAATTGGCATACTCTCTCGAGACGTCAGTTGATCAGCTGAGGTCTCTTCCTCATGAGGACGAGATGCCAAGATGATTCTACTGAAAGTATGCTATAACATACTTTGGATTTCTGCCCTCCAGGGCCTGATGAGATCTTGATGTGATCATCAAGCCCTCAGCTTTTTGCCCTAACGCCAGAGCTGTTACACGAATGTCATCAAAACTTCAGGACGTACTATCTATTATTACGCCAGAGCTGCTTATGTATAGGTCAGTGTGCACTGCTCGACAAATATAAGTATTTGACATCCCAAGATATCCTCCGGATGACAAGACCAGTGCCAATTAGTTTACTTCCTCAATTAAAGGGAAGTCGAGTCATTTTACAACCATGTATATTCAGCAATTACTGGCGGTTTATGAACTTGTTTTGTTCCAGGCGAGAGAGTGAGTCGGCTTAACCGGCTGCGTTTTTGTTTCGTTGAACAGTAGCAAACTTCAATCTACTCATGATACGTCTTTTGATCCGGATAGCTACCCATCCGGATGTGCTAAATGGATCGTGGATCTCGTTCTCGGGGCTTCTCCGGGAGTGGACCAAGCATTTGCTGCTCCTCATCAGACAAGAGACGTTGCCGTTCTATCAAAGTGTGGATAGGAATAAAAATCCCGGGCTCTTCAAGACTTCCTACACTGGTAGTAGTATGTACATTCCGAGGTGATTCTCTAGGAGAAGGAATAGGTATCGGCGCAGTTTGAGTCGTCCCACTCGGCCTGCTCATGGGAACATCTAGACCTAGATTGGTGCAGTCTTCACTGCTGACGCCATTGCTAGTAGTCGACCTGTTGGTAGCCGACATCACCGTTATAAGTTTTTTTTCACATGACTCAAATTCTATATGGCCAAATGTATCCTTTTGAAATCTCCCGCTATGACGTTAATGCACACCCAAGCTTGCAAGGAAATACGTGAGCTAACCATATGCACAAGAAAAGCTTGCAAGCTTCTGAGTTATTATTCTTAACGAAAATTTGAAAAAAAAAACTTATAACGTAAGAAGTTCGTACATGCTAGGAACGATACAGTTCTGTACTTACCCATCTTCTGCACTGTCGACATCTGATTCCTTAGGAGACGGAGATTGCTCTAAACAATCAGAGCTGTTAATATTAAAGTGGTCTCTGAGAAAAAGTACCCCTTCAGATCTTTCAGAGGCCATGCTCGTTACGTCACTGATGTTCCTGATCATACAGGGAGTTGATTAGTATGCTAACTTTTAAACTGCGGTTTTTTAACCGATCGAAGACCTTGAAACAAGGATACCACCAGAGGCTCAAACTTCTAATCACAAAATTTGCTGCTTAAAAGGTTCGCCGTAGATAAAAAGTTAAGGAGTAAATAGTGGGGTCGCTTACAAGGGAGCGAAGAAGTAATCAGCATGCTAAATTGCAATACCTTGCGCAAGCACTACAGGTACTTACATTTAAACAATTGCAATTATATAAGGGTGCTAAGAAAAAGCACTAACCCTTTCTCGTTGGGTCGTCCCATGCTTTCACTGTCGACAGTTTCATGTTCTTGTAATTGCGTCGCTGTTTCTTCATCTAAAAGGTCTTCTTGAGGATCCTCTTGCGTTTGAACAGCTGAATCGGAAAAAGGGCTCGGGGGAGCACGCCCTTTCTGAACGAAACTTGCATGAATTTTCAAAGGTGTACGTAATTGAATTCGAGTGGCTGGACTGCAAACCCTGTTTGTTTCGCCATGACGGACAAGTAGTTAGAAAAGAAAGGAGCCATTAATGTGCTTCAATATATATAGTGGACTTCCTGATGTATAAAACAGAGGAATAATTACCAGCGACATAAAGAAGTAGTACTCACCTTTCCTTTTCGAGAAGTTCCACTGCCCATTCGTCTAATTTGTCATCTAAATAAATAGGATCAAGTTCTTCTTCTTCGTGCGTTCGAGAAGCTGAATGGGTATCAGGGCTCTGAAGAGCACAACCACCAACCGCGTGGCTTTTCCTTGGTGTTTGCAGGGCTAGGG
>MVGU01001288.1:2500-25000 GCA_002005505.1 Botryococcus braunii
ACTCTTGAAGGGGACCAGCTGCATCATGATGAATTCGAATGACTGTACATGCATCCCGTGTAAGCATCTTCAGTTTTTCACACATAGAAACGTGTCATGGCGACCTCTTAGGGAAAGGCCTTCAGTGTGTCCCTTAAAGTCTTCTTTTCAAACTTTTGCCCATAACTAAATAAGTTCAAATTGCTACTCGGCGCTTTCTTCGAGGCCTTGGCCATCGCCAAATAGTTATTGGTTGCGGAAGACTGGCAGCCTCCATCACGGGTCGCCAAGAACTAGCAAAAATGACAACCACTTGCAAGAATGGCCATGGAATGGAACTAACCAGAATGGCAACCTTTTAAATAGCAACTGCGGCCCGAACATATAGACGTCGTCAGAATCAAACCCCAATTCATATATTTTACAATTTTGGCACCAAGGTAATCCTCAAGGAATCACTCATTTTGATCGATGATATCATGATTCATGAATCAGCAGTAGGGCTCAGAAGCCGGCTGAGCATCTGGTCAGAGCTCGCGATCGCCTCCAAGCCGTTAATAGCGTCTACACGTGTGTTAATCACTGTGTAATCAACGAAAGATTACATTGAGCCTTTCTTTGAGAAAGGGGTGTTGCACAAACATTATATACAGTTCATGCTAACTAAAGTCTAAAGATCAAGACCATGCATAGATATGCTCATTGCTCCATACATTTTGCCGTTGATCCGGTTCTGAAAAGTTCTGGCATTCGTCCGCGATACTATCAAGTCTGACTGACATGCTTCATTCATCGCTAAGATTCTACCATTGTTCTCAGTGTTAGGCTTAGGAAGCAAAACAATTCCTATTACTATATTGTTCGTAGAGCTTAGGCTTGACAGAGCCTCTATGTGTTTTTAGCCAAAAACACCCAAGCGTGAGTTGATGGATAAACCTTGAGATTGTCAAATGAGATGCAAGTCTCTCATACAGATTTGCTGCCAAAGATACCATGCCCAACACTTGCAAGCTACACTTATTGATTCAAACCTAGGACGTAGGTTCAACAATGCTTTTAGACTTGTCATCAACAATGCTTTTAGACTTCTGAAGAGTCCAAGTTGAAACATTCTGCCATCTGCCTGGAAATGCCGCCTTCTTCATCTACATGTGGGGTAGCTTGGTCTGACATTTTTGATGTCGCATCTCTCATATCCTCCTCCATTGTAGACTTAACTGCCGGTTGCTGTAAATAATGTTGGCAGGCAATGGCAGGTGGAAGCTGTGTCCATACTTGTTCTTCACTCCTGCTGCGTTTATTGCCCTTGTATCCTGACTGCTGTCGCTTGGGTTGACGCTGCCGCTGATGCTGAGCGTGACGATGGTGAGATGGTGAAGAAGCGCTCCTCAGAAAATCAACAAGTGCTGTTGCCTGTAGTAATCACCTTTCTTATGCTTAATGTCTGATAAGACTTGCTCAAAAGATCCAAATTGCCATCTCTCTAGGCCCATGAAATCTACTTTACTCTCAATGCCTGTATATTCCGGCTGTTTACACTTACGCCTTTGTGCACGCCTGTGATGACCCTCAAGCTGCTGCTGCATTCTGTCACAAAGCTCCAGTGCTATGCGCTGATACTGCTCTTGCAAACTGTCCCGAAGATTAATTACATGCTCTGAAGGGCTGAATAGCTGAGCGGCATTAGCGAGCACATCGCGGACCGCAACGGGCAATTTTGGTGCATACCCATATATCATTTGGAAAGGAGAAAGTCCACGAAGAGCAGAATGAGGACGTGACATGTATGCATTAAGCATGGTGGGTAAAGAAAGGGTCCATTCAACCGGATTGTCATTATAATGTGCAATAAGCATCGTTTTGATAGTTTTCACCAAGCGTTCCACAACACCGTTAGAAGAAGGGTGATTAGGAGAAATAGTGATGTGATAGATGTTAAGACGGGAAAGCATGTGTTTAAAATCAGCTAAAAATTCAGCACCATTATCAGAGGTTACTACTGCTGGGACACCATACCTGCAGATCCATGAGTAGTAAAATGAACGTGCAACAGTCATGGGTGTTTTATTATAGATTAGTGTTAATTCTGCAGCTTTGGTAAAATAATCTATCATAACTACAACCCAGACTTTTTTCACATTTTTGTCTTTGTTATTCTTAAGGATCTTTTCAGGGTAAGGGCCAAACAGGTCAATGTGAACATGATCAAGTGGGCCAAACAAAGCGGGCTTCTGATAAGGAGGAGGTTGCGGGGATGCTGCCTTTATTTTCTGACACGCATTGCAAGTTTTTACAAACAAAGCAACATCTTCCTTAAATCCGGGCCAATGGAAATGGTTATGAAGTACTGCCAAGGTTTGAGAAATTCCAGGGTGTACTAGCACATCATGAATCATTCGAATTATATCCCATCTATAAGAGAGAAGGGGGCAAACAAGCCATCGAGCTGTCTTACCACGAACCTTTTTGAATACCATGATCCATCCAGGTATGCTCGGGTGAGAGGTGAAATAGGAGCCCCTTCTTCGAAAGTCAGCTGCTGTCCGCGGAGGCAGTGGCTTAAGGAGGTCGAGTTGATGTCCGGAGTGTACATAATCTAAAAATTCAGGAATCCTATAAGGGTCATACCTGTTTAAGCATAAAGGAGTTTCCTTGTCCCTTAGCTCCTCCAATTTCAACTCACCTTCCATGCCAAAATAAGGTGTACATGCAGGACAGTACCAAGCTCCACTAGGGGGCAAAGACCTAGGGGGCAGCAGACATCTAAGATGGAAACACCGTTGACACCCATCGCAGATGACGATATTATCGTCGCCCTGAGGATAACCACAGACAACACATGGAATTTCGTCCAAGTCCTTCTGAGTCCTAGCTCCAGCAGGCCACACGGGATCAATAGCAAAAGCATACAGGGCCTCGGCATAAACACAACGTGAAAGGCAGTCGGCTACTAGATTTTCTTCCCCCTTTTTATGTATAACAGTAAAGGTGTATTCTTGAAGCCTGAGAGCCCATCTTTCTAACTTAGAATTGGCATGTCTTTTAGTGTTCAGCCACTGTAATGCCGCATGATCAGTGTACACAATAAAATGTCTCCCATCTAAGAAGTGTCTAAATTTTTCGATAGCCCAAACCAAAGCCAAGCACTCACCTTCAGTTGGCGCATAGTTACGCTCTGCCGAATTTAACAAACGTGATGCAAAGGCAACAGGATGATCAAACTCAGTCGCCTCATCGATTTGACTAAGTACGGCACCGATTGCTGCTTTTGACCAATCCGTGGTTAAGATGAAGGGCTTACGAAAATTAGGCAAACGGAGTAAAGGTTCTTTGGTTAAGCAAGATTTAAGTTTGTGAAAGGCTTCCTGGCATTCAGGGGTCCACTCAAACTTCACATTCTTTTTGAGCAGATTAGCCATAGGTTCAGAAATCAAAGCAAACTTATCAACATAAGTTCGATAGTAGCTTGCCGCGCTCAATACTGATCTTACCATAGTAACATCCCTCGGTATGGGCAAATGTGAAATGGCAGCTACGTTTTCGGGATCAGGTTTCATCCCACCCCCGCCCACAACATGTCCAAGCGCTTTGACCGAAGAGGCACCAAAAATACATTTTGGTCTGCCAAGTTTAATATTCTTGTCAGCTAGCTTTTGGAACACAAGTCTAATGTGCATTAGATGATCTTCCCATGAATCTGAAAAAATGTAAATGTCGTCAAGGTACTGTGCAGAAAAGCAAGTTTGCCCCAGTACATGATCAATAATCCTCTGAAAGGTGGATGAAGCGTTTTTAAGACCAAAGGGCATCCTAAGCCACTCATATTTACCTTCAGGAGTCATGAAAGCTGTATATTTCGTACTATCAGGATGCATGGGGACCTGCCAGAATGCAGATTTAACATCCACACTGGAAAAATATTTTGCATTGGTCATTCGACGCAACATGTTTTCAATCAAATGTAGAGGATATGGATCAGGTACAGTGCACAGGTTCAGGGGTCTAAAATCTATGCAAAGCCTTAGACTTGAATCATGTTTACGAACAATCATTGGAGCTGAGATCCAAGGAGAAGTAGATTCTTTAATTATACCAAGTTTTAAGAGCATTTCTACTTCTTTCAACATGAACTCTCTCTCTCTTTCCGAATATGAAGACATACTGCGAAATCTAGTTGGAGGTTCTGAATCCGGTTTCACTTCTATTTTGTGGCTAATGTGTGGGTCTTTGATTAATCCCAAATCTTCCTTGCTTGTGCTAAACAAATGTGAAAACTCAGACAGCAACTTCTCAATATCTTTGCGTTTGTCTTCATCTTCGGGTAATTGTTGCGGGTGTGCTTCAACTTCAAATAAACAAGGAATTTCATCTTCAAAAAGAGAGAGATCAGTTACATCAATTTCATGCATGGAGATCAAGTTAGAAATAGGTGAGTCAGAAGATGGACCGGGGTTACCCAGGCTTGCCGTCTGGTCTCTATATAAGAGGCTAAAGGGGAGCAAGGCTGAATCACATTTACTGCTCCGGATGAGCTGTTGTGCTTCATCAAAAGTCCAGAGGGTTGCTGGCAACCGGTGCTGATACTCAGGATCACTCCACAAGCACTCGAAAATTATTCTCATGGGCGATTCGGATGTATCTGCGCACAATTAGTCGGAGACTACACCTAGAGCTACTTGTTTCGTAGTGAACTCCAAATCCCTAACTTGATAAAGCGTTTTGGGGTGCAACTTATCAGGATTAAAGACATTTGACCTGGGGATGCCAATTGCAAAAGCAGCTTGTTGTGGTTTCAACTGCACATCATATCTGAGCATGAAGGGCCAACCTATCAAATAGTCGGTTGCTAAATTTTCAACAATGAACAAAGATGCACTATACCAAGCAAGATCAATGCAAAAAGGAACATCTTGCAGTGCTTCACAAGTCATGATTTGCGTTTTACCATCTGCAAGGTTTACACGAAATGGTTTGGTCTTTTTAATCTGACATGGTTTAAATGCATGTCTATCTCTCTTGAACGCCCTCATACTCATCAAATTGACATTGCAACCAGTGTCAAAGTGAGCAATGAGTTTTTGAGAAAGAGGCTTGCCAGTCTTATCCATGTGGCTGAACTCGAACGACGGCATAGATGCCGTAGGTATGTTGAAGATTTCCGCCCGCATTAGTGCTGCTTGTAAGTACGGAATCTGTTGTTCCAGAGGCAGGGGCTCCGCTAGATGCATGGCTGGAGTGAGCAAAGTGCAGATGGGGATCTCATGTACATCTCCAACTAGGATAGTGGCCGAAGGGCCTGCATCAAAGTTAGAAACAAAAGCTGGTGCCCCACCCCCCTGTGCCTGGTCCTGACCGGGCACTACGCAACGCAAAGGCAGGTTCTGTTCAAGAGCCATATTATTGATGCACTGAGCAAGCTGAGATACAACAGTTTGAAGATCCTTATTCATCGGACGCACTAGTTTTTCCAAAGAATCTATAAAAGGTGCATATGCCGGGTTTCGATTCAATTGCACAAGACCGGCCAACGAGATGGTTAACATGCACTGTCCCAATCGGTGTTCAGGTGAATTAAAGTAGGGAGCAGGCGCTACAGGGTGAAGATTTCTGTCATCACGTCTGTAGGGTTCAGCATTATAAGGCCTACGATTACCAGCAGCATTGGCTTGAACTTCTTCAGGAGAAGGGGTCCCAGACATGGGGCCCAGTGCTTGCATCATATTAATAGAAATATCCGATGAGTCTGCAGATGGCATTGGAGGGGGTATGTTCACCTGAGGGTGAGGTTCCATAGGAGGAGGTATAGGCAATAAAAGAGAATTGCACTCCCCCTTTTTGAACTTCTGAAAGGAATAGAGCTCGGCATCTTCAGCGCGTGCTTGAAATGAGAGATCGTAATATCGATTCGCATGATTCCGCTGTGCCGTGCGTGCCTCACGGAACATGCTCTCCAATGGAGTAGAAACATCACGGTACTAGAGACAGGCTCCTGGGGCCTTCTGTTAAGTAAATCAGAAATGTCCACCGTGTAAGCAGATAATTCAGGGCGCATTTGTCCAGGGCCTTGAGTGAGAGTAGTAATTACTAGATTGTCTCCAGCTGTGGCGCTCAGCGGAATTCGAACCCGGGACTGTCGCCCGGCGTGGGATTGTGCTCTCTACCCAAAAGGAGCAACCACGTGTTCGGAGTACGGAGAGGGTAATTCTCTCGGATACTAACCGATCGAGCCGGGGACGCATTCCGCGCGTTACATCTCCCCCCCTTAAGAGGAAACCCCCCGCTTAGGAGTTGGGCACCTCGGATTAGGTAGGCTCTGTGTCGACTCTGCGATCCACAGGAGCTCGGCTCTTCTGGCCTCTACCTGTTGTGTGGAGGGCTGTTCCGATACACTTCTACAATGACGTCTATGTTTACACTTTTAGGGGAGAAGCGTGTTCGTTCGACTACACCTCCCCCTGGTGATGCCGCCATCGCCGTTGATGGTGCTCTGTCAGGCCCGATCCAGGAGGCCCTGAAGAACATTCTGCCCACCATAATTACTGAGGTAGTAACAAAAGTAGTAGAACAGCTTGTTCCGAATCTCACGGCGCAGTTCAAGCAGGTCAGTGACAGATTGGACCAGATCACATTGTCCATTGCCGACAGTCACCGTGCAACTGCAGAGCTCCGCCAGGCTCAAGAGACTATTAGAGCCCTTCAAGAGCTTCACTCCAATGAAATCAACCGGCTTTTGTCGCGACAGGAGGGCCTGGAGCGCCAATGGAAAGCTCCCAATGCCATTCTATATAATGTCAACGAAGTCCCACGGGACTCGTTGACCGAAGTTAAGTCCCTCATTTCTGGTGGTGTGACCTCAGAAAATAATGGCATTATTGAGTGCCATCGTTTGGGGCGACAGAACCCGCAGGCCCAAAGACCTCGTCCCATCCTCATCAAGTTCGCAACCGTGGAGCAGAAACACGCGGCGTTTAAACATGCCAAGCAGCTACGGCTTAATGGAATCACTATGGATGATGATTTAACCCCCGCCCAGCGTGCAACACGCAAGGAGCGCACTGCTGAAGCCATAGCTTTGAGGAATGCTGGGTGGCGCGTCTTCTGGAGGGGTGACCGCCTCTTCAAGGTCAAGGAGGGTGGGGCACCTACCCTTGTTCCTCTCTCCCACTCTAGATTGGGTGGGGGGGTTGTTTTGGGTCAGGCTGGAGGCATTTCAGGGTCCTCACCCCCCCTTGGTGGCCTTGGTGAGGGGGTGGCTTCTCCGGGGCCCACCTCGGCGTCCGGCCCTACTCCTCCCGGTGATCATGCATAGGGGTGTCAGGGCCACATTGGGCTATCCATTTTAGTGTGGAACGTGAATGGCCTAACCGACTCGAAGGTTGCTCTCCATGATTATTTTTCTTATTTTCGGGAACATGATGTGATTCTTCTGCAGGAAACACTCTCCCATGCGTATGACCCAGCTTTGTTTAGGGGTTATCGGGTGTTTCTCTCCTTATCTTCTCCTTCCTTTTCTCCACTTCCCCTCCCCCACAAGAGGGGTCTTGGTCTGCTGATTGCTGTGCGGGATCATAGTGGGTATAGTGCGCAATTGTGGGGTTCCACATCTTCTTCATTGTGGGTTAAAGTGACCTTCATGGGTGCCCATTCCCCACCTCTGTATGTGGGAGGGGTGTATGTTCCCCCCGAGGGCTCTCCCCGTCTCCAAGAGGTTCCCATGCCTCATCGGATGGCTGAGCTTGAGGGTCGCATTCAGGAGGCTTTGCTCGATGGTTCAGTGGTGTTGGCGGGTGATTTCAATGCTCGAGTTTCTTTTGCATCCACGTCGTCTTCTTCAGTTGTCCCAGTGCCGGTTGGCCAAAATCCACATGGCCGTCGTTTAGTGGATTTGTCTGCGACAACAGGGTTGGTTCTCTGCACGGGGCGGGTCGATGGGGATCTCCATGAGCCCCCTTCTTTTCCCACTCCTCGGGGAGGCACCCGTCCTGATCATGTCTTAGTCTCAGCGCCCCTTCTTCCTCATGTCACGAGTATTCGGGTGCAAGCTGACTTACGAGGTTCTGATCATTATTCTCTCCATGTTCTTCTTCAGATTCCAGTCTTGCATTGTTCATCGACTCCTCTCCCACTCCATAAGGTCTCTCGTGTCACGTGGAAAGGGACCCACCGTCGTGCCTATGTGCATGCCTTAGAAGGGGAGGAGCCCTCATTACGTACATGCGCAGAACTTGCTCAATCGGGTGATCTCCCTGGGGCATCTTCTCTTC
Source organism: Botryococcus braunii (assembly GCA_002005505.1). Lineage (NCBI taxonomy): Eukaryota > Viridiplantae > Chlorophyta > Trebouxiophyceae > Botryococcus > Botryococcus braunii. The sequence continues at coordinate 10,744 of MVGU01001288.1, forward strand.
TTATGGCTGTCATTTCTCGGTCAGCTACACATGCGCATATGAAGGTGTCGCGGCGGGAAAGTCCCCCTTCTCGGCCGCCGTGGAAGCCTTTCTTCACTCACCAGTGTTTTGCGTTAAAACGGGAGTGGAAGAGGTTGGGTAGGCAGCTAGGATGGCGGGCTCCCCCGGTGGTTCTCTTGGAACGCCGGTACCATTCCTTCGTGAGATCTCAAAAGAGGTCTTGGCTCCTGACTCAGCTTCAAGACGTTATTGCAATGTTCCATACGGAGCCCCGCCGGTTTTGGCGCCTGCTCAATGGCTCCCCACCCCCGCTCCCAGGTCCTCTGTGTCATCCCTCTGCATGGGAATCCTTTGCCGCAGGCCTCCAGGGCTCTTCGGTGGTGGATCATGCACCCCTCTCAGAGGTGGCTTTTCCACACCAGGTTGTGCAGGTCCTTAGTGATCTTCACAGGCCTTTCACTCCCGTAGAGGTGGAAGTTGCTTTGTCGGCATTGAAACCCGGTAGAGCAGCAGGGCTTGGTGGGTTCCCCTCTGAGTTCCTTCGGTTTGCGCAACAGTGTAGGACCCCGGAGGTGGTGGCTCCCCCTCACTTATTGGCCCCATCCCTCACTGCAATTTTGAATGCTATGTTAGGCGCGGGGTGTCTGCCCCCTGACCATGACATCCTCACAGTCACCCCGGTCCTGAAAGACTCCTCCCGGTCTGTGCTTGATACCACGAATTATCGCCCCATTGCTGTGCAAGACCCCTTAGTTCGCCTCTATGCCTCATTGTTGAACACCCGACTCGTGCGGTATTTAGAAGAAAATCGCTTTCGCTGTCCTGAGCAATGTGGTTTCCGCCCTGGGTTCTCGACGTTACATGCGTTGTTTACTCTACAGCATTTTGTTGACTTAGCTACGCCCACTGCCCCGTTGTATTGCTGTTTCTTAGATCTATCTAAAGCCTATGATCGTGTTCCTCGGCATTACTTATGGGAGGCCCTCAGGCGCCTCGGGGTGGCTGAAGGTTTTATCCGCGCGGTACGGTCCACGTATGATGGTGTTCGGTTTACGGTTGTTGCTGGGGGCATGGCTGGATCTTTCCACGCTTCGGGTGCTGGGGTTACCCAGGGGTCTCCGATTAGTCCCACGTTATTCACGGTTTATGCTGATGGGCTCCTTAGGCAGATTCGGGCTACTTGTCCTGGGGTTGGTCCCCAAACTCGAGATGGGACTCATGTCCCGGCTCAAATGTACGCTGATGATTTGATACTTCTTGCTGAAACGGCAGAGGGCTTGCAACAACTCATTGACGCCGTTGTTCATTGGTGTGGCTTTTCGTATATGCGTATTAATCCCATTAAGACCGATGTCATGGTCTTTCCATCGTCGCCCGAGTCGCCCCCTTCCTTTCAGTGGGTTTGTGACGGGGTCATGCTTCCCGTCGTATATACTAAGAAATACTTGGGTGTTATTTTATCCTCGGTTGGGGGTGTGGGGGGCACCTTTGGCCTGCTGAATGGTAAAATGTGGGCCACGTGGAGCTCCCTTATGCGTAAGTATGGTAACCTGCAGTGCGCGGCCTCTATAGGTCTTCTTCTTAAGTTGATTCTCATGTGTGTTGTGCCCACGGCGTCATATGCATGTGAGATTTGGGGATGGCGTTCTTTTCGTTCACCGGCTGCGGCCCCTTCTGTTCAGCTCTTAGAGTCTAGTTACTTGGTCATGTTGAAGATGTTGTTAGGGGTGCGCCCCTCGGTGGCCACTCCGATTTTGTTAGCTGAGTTGGGGCTTCAACCCCTCGCTCATCTCTGGCTGAAGCGTATGGCCACCTTTTGGAACTCGTTGGTGTCTTTGCCTCATGATCATCTTTATGCCTTGATTCTTCGCGACTCGTGCTTTTATGGCGTCACTACCCGTACTCCCACTTGGGCAGGGTATTTCATGAAGGCCCTTATTAAGGTTGGCTATCCTTATCAGATAGATTGTCAAGCCCCTCATCCGATTGATATGCCGTCCCTTCGGGACCTCTTGCGTCGGCATGGCCGCCAACCCTGGGAGGGCTTGCATGTCTCTCCTCGTCTCTGCCCGTCTGAGCGGGCTCAGCTTTGCACATACTCTAGGTGGTTTAATAGTCCGTCCCGCGCCACTCTCTCTAGGCTTTTGTGGTTACGTATGAGTGTTTCCAAGTTGAGGGTTTTCCATCGATTCCGCATGGGGGTTCACAACCTTCCTATTGATGCTGGTCGTCGTCGGGGCATCCCCCGTTCCCACCGGTTGTGTGATCAGTGTCAGGCTGGTTTGGTGGGTGATGAACACCACCTTGTCTATTCCTGTTCGGCCCTTCAGCCGATCCGGGACCGTTACCCCCATCTTTTTCGTTCCCCCTTTCGGTCGTTACGTCAGTTCGTCTGGCAAGATGACCTTCAGTCTGTGGTTAACTTCATTTATGATTGTTTTCAGTTTCGGTCTTAGGTTTGTGTCTTGCCCTTTGCTGGCCCTTGCCCACTCTTGGGCTGTGTCCTGGGGCTTTCCTGCCCCTTCCTCTGTGTCCTGGGGCTTTCATGCCCTTCCTTTGTGCTCTTGGCTCCCCACTCGGTACTTTGGGTTTGTGTTTGGCCTTGATTCTTAGGGTTTGTGTTTGGTTTCTCTCGGTGTCTTGCTGCGTCGGTGTTCGGTTTTCCATCTCATCAGCCCTTTGGGCTGGGTTGATGTAATTCCTTCCTTCCTCTACCTGATTGGGAGAAAGAGACGCCCCACCCGATCGGGAGGAGAGAAACCACTCGCCGATACCAAATGTGGCGCTCAGCGGAATTCGAACCCGGGACTGTCGCCCGGGGTGGGATTGTGCTCTCTACCCAAAAGGAGCAACCACGTGTTCGGAGTACGGAGAGGGTAATTCTCTCGGATATTAACCGATCGAGCCGGGGACGCATTCCGCGCGTTACACCAGCCAATTGTACTTGAGGAGATACCATTCTCACATAGGGCTTGTTATTCACGACATCCATAGTGGTAAGCATTCTATGAGTTGGCAATGGTGACTCAGAGGCAGCCTTAAAAACACCCTTCTCTATTTTCCATATGGGTTCGAGTTTGGTGTCCAAGGTGGAGTTAAACCGCGCCATATTGACCTCATTCTCCATGTTTGGTGGATGTTCTAAAACAGGGACAAACGGCTTCGAAACTCGTGGAGGATTATTTTCACCACGCACAAGTGAAGGTGTGAGATGTGGTCCACAGTGCCAACCAGCATATTCCATAGGATCAGGCAATTCACGGGGCCAGTGTGGTTGTCTATTGTCCTTGGGTTTGCTAGGCTCATAAGGCAAAGGAGGCACTGTTGGGTCAACATTCAGATACCTAGGGTTTGAATAATCAATGGGAGGATTCACATCTGCTCTCCCTAATGGTGTAGATAATAAAGGGCTCGCCTGCATTGGTGCATCCGGTGCTGCAGCTGAAGTGCCGACAGCTCGTCTCGCGGCGACGAATGGGGTTGATGCAACAGGTGGCTCAACTGTGACGGCTGGCTGCTGCTGCGCTATGGAAGCTGCTAGCTGCGGCCTAGGCCTGGGATCTCTGGGTGCACGAGGAGGCTGTTTTGCAGGCTCATGCAATGCCGCTGCATTAGCTGGCGTAGAGTTGAAATTTGAGATGGGCTGTACATGGTGTAATGACTGCCCTGCTGCAGCAATTGCAGACTGGTTTGGAGGTGCTTCTTGTGAATACCCGGGAGGACGGTAGGCCAGTGGTGCGCTGACTGATGGAGAAAATGCCCGTGAATGCGCAACCCTCACTTGCGATGATGCTACAGCTGGGGCTGAAGGCTTACACGCCTCTCGTCTAGGACGCATTGACGAGCCTACCTGAGGGGCTGTTCTGTGCAGCGGTGTTGTACCTAACGGTGTCCTAAGGGGTGATTGAGGATTTACACACGCAAATGGTGTCACTGGAGATACATGAGGTGAAGATGGTGGTAGAGCCTTTGAAGAAGGTGACTTGGCATTGCTCACAGGCAAGGGAGGAACAGCTAAACGCTTCCTCTTACTATTATTCACAACAATAAAGCCATCCTGATCAATGGGAACATGGACTGCAGTTGAGTGCACCAGGGGAACCTGAGGTTCTTGCATTGCGTCGTCACGTGTTGCATGTACACGACTCCTCGCCCTAAGTTTAGGTATGGGAGTGTAAGGAGCATTAGCACGAGACACAGGAATTACCTCTCTGAATCCCACAACATTTTGATCTGCTCGAGAGGGAGTGCGAACTTGTACCGGGGGTGATTGTACCTTATGTTGGTTTGCTAATTCGGAGAGTGCACAATCCATCTCGATATCTTCTGAGCTGCAGTCAATGTCCAGCTGACACACGAACGATTTATATTCTTCAAAGCCTTGCTCGTTGGCTGCCTGGCCCAAATTGGCCTGTCCCTTGTCCTTGTTTTTTCTGCCACGCCGGCCCTTACCTTGGTTATCGTGTCCGGGCTGATTCTGGCCTTGTGCTCCAGCTGCTTTGCCTGCACCTCTATCATAATTCTTCTGCATTTTGTTAGTGGTGAAAGCAGAATCAGATGAGTTAGCCCAAGTGATCAGATCCCTAAATGTGATTGGATTGGCTCCAGCCGTTCTCCTCACTGTACTCCTTGCCACATCAAATTGCTGCCGAATATACGTGTAGTGATGCTTCGAGAAGGTGTTAATAATCACATCAAATTGCTCTTCAGAAGTAGGGTATCCAATCCCAAAAGACAAACCAATATCCTCCAACTCCTTGACATAGGATGATGCAGTTTGAGGCAGATGAGGCGTTTCTGCGAGAGGTCCCGGGTTCATTTCCGGGTTGTCCCCCCTAAAACAATCCTTCACACAGTCAGATAATCGTGATGCTTTACAAATGTTTTCTCATACGAACCATCGGATTTATTTTCAAAGCATACAAGATATGTACCAAAGGAATTAAACACCGATCAGGCTACCAGCGACCGATTCTTACAGTTTTAACCTTTCTTTAATTGCCTTCCTTGTTGTTTTCTAGAGTGACCACAGCTCAAACGACTCAGTGCGCATGTATTTCAAAGTTTCGAGGTTCTTCTACTTAGACACGATCAGATCATAGGCTCGGGGTGCACGGAATCCTGACGGAATCAAACACACGAGATTTAGTCGAGCTTCTCTGTTCGAATTTTCTTTTTACTGTCCCAAGCATGAACAGAACGCAGGGGTGTGGCTTTTTGACGACAACGGCACTTATCACTTCACACACGTCGACCTTATCTCTTGCGATCGATTATGGTGGAATCATTCTTCTAGTGCCAACCCAACATGTAAATTATTTCAATAATCCTCTTTGTTTTAGCCAATATCACCCACATGCAATACATGTTCACAACTCGGACAAGCGACATAAACCTCGGTGTCGACCTCGGTCCGTGCACGCCTAGCTCTGCTTCTGGGGTCAAAGTGATAAAAACAATTTTGAAACGCACTATGAGACTTGAACGTGTGGTACTGACTCCGTTAAGCTTGCTGCTTGAAGTCGGCTGCACTGCCCCTAACACCTGGTCTGTCTAGTTAAGATCTCCTTTCTAGCGTGCTCATGTAAACAATAAGGCTTCTTATGCATGAGCTTCTACAAGGAGTCATAAAGGTAAGTCACCATGTTCAAGTTGAACAAACAAAAAAAACTCTCAAGCCTGGAATTCTGGCTAGACAAAGATGGTGGGTGCCAGTAGTCCACCCAATCTGGATCAGGCACGGATTCGTTACGTAACGTAATCCAAACAAGAAGCCTTATTAAACACCCTAACGAGTTCGAATTTGAATTTTCGAACGTAAGGTCAAATGCTCACTACATATATGTAATGAACGAAAGATTACATTGAGCCTTTCTTTGAGAAAGGGGTGTTGCACAAACATTATATACAGTTCATGCTAACTAAAGTCTAAAGATCAAGACCATGCATAGATATGCTCATTGCTCCATACATTTTGCCGTTGATCCGGTTCTGAAAAGTTCTGGCATTCGTCCGCGATACTATCAAGTCTGACTGACATGCTTCATTCATCGCTAAGATTCTACCATTGTTCTCAGTGTTAGGCTTAGGAAGCAAAACAATTCCTATTACTATATAGAACAAACTGAGTGTTCATGTAGAACAAACTGAGGGTTCAACTCATGTGTTCACGCGATGGAGCAAATCTTACAGAGGACGTTAAGCTGGATTTGGTCAAAAAGGCTGCGTATCTACATAAGGAGGTAGCCACCCTCCTCGATGCACACTTAGCAGGTAAGACCCTCGTAACTGTCACTGATTTCTTGCACGAAGTTCAACAACATTTTAAACCAGATCCAATAGGTTACATCGAGTGTATTCGAGCCAAAGCACAAAAAGATAATCAAACTGCCTCATCCTATGTCAAGGAGTTGGAGGATATTGGTTTGTCTTTTTGGAATGGATACCCTACTTCTGAAGAGCAATTTGATGTGATTATTAACACCTTCTCGAAGCATCACTACACGTATATTCGGCAGCAATTTGATGTGGCAAGGAGGACAGTGAGGAGAACGGCTGGAGCCAATCCAATCACATTTAGGGATCTGATCACTTGGGCTAACTCATCTGATTCTGCTTTCACCACTAACAAAATGCGGAAGAATTATGATAGAGGTGCAGGCAAAGCAGCTGGAGCACAAGGCCAGAATCAGCCCGGACACGATAACCAAGGTAAGGGCCGGCGTGGCAGAAAAAACAAGGACAAGGGACAGGCCAATTTGGGCCAGGCAGCCAACGAGCAAGGCTTTGAAGAATATAAATCATTCGTGTGTCAGCTGGACATTGACTGCAGCTCAGAAGATATCGAGATGGATTGTGCACTCTCCGAATTAGCAAACCAACATAAGGTACAATCACCCCCGGTACAAGTTCGCACTCCCTCTCGAGCAGATCAAAATGTTGTGGGATTCAGAGAGGTAATTCCTGTGTCTCGTGCTAATGCTCCTTACACTCCCATACCTAAACTTAGGGCGAGGAGTCGTGTACATGCAACACGTGACGACGCAATGCAAGAACCTCAGGTTCCCCTGGTGCACTCAACTGCAGTCCATGTTCCCATAGATCACGATGGCTTTATTGTTGTGAATAATAGTAAGAAGAAGCGTTTAGCTGTTCCTCCCTTGCCTGTGAGCAATGCCAAGTCACCTTCTTCAAAAGCTCTACCACCATCTTCACCTCATGTATCTCCAGTGACACCATTTGCGTGTTTAAATCCTCAATCACCCCTTAGGACACCGTTAGGTACAACACCGCTGCACAGAACAGCCCCTCAGGTAGGCTCGTCAATGCGTCCTAGACGAGAGGCGTGTAAGCCTTCAGCCCCAGCTGTAGCATCATCGCAAGTGAGGGTTGCGCATTCACGGGCATTTTCTCCATCAGTCAGCGCACCACTGGCCTACCGTCCTCCCGGGTATTCACAAGAAGCACCTCCAAACCAGTCTGCAATTGCTGCAGCAGGGCAGTCATTACACCATGTACAGCCCATCTCAAATTTCAACTCTACGCCAGCTAATGCAGCGGCATTGCATGAGCCTGCAAAACAGCCTCCTCGTGCACCCAGAGATCCCAGGCCTAGGCCGCAGCTAGCAGCTTCCATAGCGCAGCAGCAGCCAGCCGTCACAGTTGAGCCACCTGTTGCATCAACCCCATTCGTCGCCGCGAGACGAGCTGTCGGCACTTCAGCTGCAGCACCGGATGCACCAATGCAGGCGAGCCCTTTATTATCTACACCATTAGGGAGAGCAGATGTGAATCCTCCCATTGATTATTCAAACCCTAGGTATCTGAATGTTGACCCAACAGTGCCTCCTTTGCCTTATGAGCCTAGCAAACCCAAGGACAATAGACAACCACACTGGCCCCGTGAATTGCCTGATCCTATGGAATATGCTGGTTGGCACTGTGGACCACATCTCACACCTTCACTTGTGCTTGGTGAAAATAATCCTCCACGAGTTTCGAAGCCGTTTGTCCCTGTTTTAGAACATCCACCAAACATGGAGAATGAGGTCAATATGGCGCGGTTTAACTCCACCTTGGACACCAAACTCGAACCCATATGGAAAATAGAGAAGGGTGTTTTTAAGGCTGCCTCTGAGTCACCATTGCCAACTCATAGAATGCTTACCACTATGGATGTCGTGAATAACAAGCCCTATGTGAGAATGGTATCTCCTCAAGTACAATTGGCTGGAGACAATCTAGTAATTACTACTCTCACTCAAGGCCCTGGACAAATGCGCCCTGAATTATCTGGTTACACGGTGGACATTTCTGATTTACTTAACAGAAGGCCCCAGGAGCCTGTCTCCAGTACCGTGGGCGCAGGTGATGTTTCTACTCCATTGGAGAGCATGTTCCGTGAGGCACGCACGGCACAGCGGAATCATGCGAATCGATATTACGATCTCTCATTTCAAGCACGCGCTGAAGATGCCGAGCTCTATTCCTTTCAGAAGTTCAAAAAGGGGGAGTGCAATTCTCTTTTATTGCCTATACCTCCTCCTATGGAACCTCACCCTCAGGTGAACATACCCCCTCCAATGCCATCTGCAGACTCATCGGATATTTCTATTAATATGATGCAAGCACTGGGCCCCATGTCTGGGACCCCTTCTCCTGAAGAAGTTCAAGCCAATGCTGCTGGTAATCGTAGGCCTTATAATGCTGAACCCTACAAACGTGATGACAGAAATCTTCACCCTGTAGCGCCTGCTCCCTACTTTAATTCACCTGAACACCGATTGGGACAGTGCATGTTAACCATCTCGTTGGCCGGTCTTGCGCAATTGAATCGAAACCCGGACTATGCACCTTTTATAGATTCTTTGGAAAAACTAGTGCGTCCGATGAATAAGGATCTTCAAACTGTTGTATCTCAGCTTGCTCAGTGCATCAATAATATGGCTCTTGAACAGAACCTGCCTTTGCGTTGCGTAGTGCCCGATCAGGACCAGGCACAGGGGGGTGGGGCACCAGCTTTTGTTTCTAACTTTGATGCAGGCCCTTCGGCCACTATCCTAGTTGGAGATGTACATGAGATCCCCATCTGCACTTTGCTCACTCCAGCCATGCATCTAGCGGAGCCCCTGCCTCTGGAACAACAGATTCCGTACTTACAAGCAGCACTAATGCGGGCGGAAATCTTCAACATACCTACGGCATCTATGCCGTCGTTCGAGTTCAGCCACATGGATAAGACTGGCAAGCCTCTTTCTCAAAAACTCATTGCTCACTTTGACACTGGTTGCAATGTCAATTTGATGAGTATGAGGGCGTTCAAGAGAGATAGACATGCATTCAAACCATGTCAGATTAAAAAGACCAAACCATTTCGTGTAAACCTTGCAGATGGTAAAACGCAAATCATGACTTGTGAAGCACTGCAAGATGTTCCTTTATGCATTGATCTTGCTTGGTATAGTGCATCTTTGTTCATTGTTGAAAATTTAGCAACCGACTATTTGATAGGTTGGCCCTTCATGCTCAGATATGATGTGCAGTTGAAACCACAACAAGCTGCTTTTGCAATTGGCATCCCCAGGTCAAATGTCTTTAATCCTGATAAGCTGCACCCCAAAACGCTTTATCAAGTTAGGGATTTGGAGTTCACTACGAAACAAGTAGCTCTAGGTGTAGTCTCCGACTAATTGTGCGCAGATACATCCGAATCGCCCATGAGAATAATTTTCGAGTGCTTGTGGAGTGATCCTGAGTATCAGCACCGGTTGCCAGCAACCCTCTGGACTTTTGATGAAGCACAACAGCTCATCCGGAGCAGTAAATGTGATTCAGCCTTGCTCCCCTTTAGCCTCTTATATAGAGACCAGACGGCAAGCCTGGGTAACCCCGGTCCATCTTCTGACTCACCTATTTCTAACTTGATCTCCATGCATGAAATTGATGTAACTGATCTCTCTCTTTTTGAAGATGAAATTCCTTGTTTATGTGAAGTTGAAGCACACCCGCAACAATTACCCGAAGATGAAGACAAACGCAAAGATATTGAGAAGTTGCTGTCTGAGTTTTCACATTTGTTTAGCACAAGCAAGGAAGATTTGGGATTAATCAAAGACCCACACATTAGCCACAAAATAGAAGTGAAACCGGATTCAGAACCTCCAACTAGATTTCGCAGTATGTCTTCATATTCGGAAAGAGAGAGAGAGTTCATGTAGAAAGAAGTAGAAATGCTCTTAAAACTTGGTATAATTAAAGAATCTACTTCTCCTTGGATCTCAGCTCCAGTGATTGTTCGTAAACATGATTCAAGTCTAAGGCTTTGCATAGATTTTAGACCCCTGAACCTGTGCACTGTACCTGATCCATATCCTCTACCTTTGATTGAAAACATGTTGCGTCGAATGACCAATGCAAAATATTTTTCCAGTGTGGATGTTAAATCTGCATTCTGGCAAGTCCCCATGCATCCTGATAGTACGAAATATACAGCTTTCATGACTCCTGAAGGTAAATATGAGTGGCTTAGGATGCCCTTTGGTCTTAAAAACGCTTCATCCACCTTTCAGAGGATTATTGATCATGTACTGGGGCAAACTTGCTTTTCTGCACAGTACCTTGACGACATTTACATTTTTTCAGATTCATGAGAAGATCATCTAATGCACATTAGACTTGTGTTCCAAAAGCTAGCTGACAACAATATTAAACTTGGCAGACCAAAATGTATTTTTGGTGCCTCTTCGGTCAAAGCGCTTGGACATGTTGTGGGCGGGGGTGTGATGAAACCTGATCCCGAAAACGTAGTTGCCATTTTAAATTTGCCCATACCGAGGGATGTTACTATGGTAAGATCAGTGTTGAGCGCGGCAAGCTACTATCGAACTTATGTTGATAAGTTTGCTTTGATTTCTGAACCTATGGCTAATCTGCTCAAAAAGAATGTGAAGTTTGAGTGGACCCCTGAATGCCAGGAAGCCTTTCATAAACTTAAATCTTGCTTAACCAAAGAACCTGTACTCCCTTGCCTAATTTTCGTAAGCCCTTCATCTTAACCACGGATTGGTAAAAAGCAGCAATCGGTGCCGTACTTAGTCAAATCGATGAGGCGACTGAGTTTGATCATCCTGTTGCCTTTGCATCACGTTTGTTAAATTCGGCAGAGCGTAACTATGCGCCAACTGAAGGTGAGTGCTTGGCTTTGGTTTGGGCTATCGAAAAATTTAGACACTTCTTAGATGGGAGACATTTTATTGTGTACACTGATCATGCGGCATTACAGTGGCTGAACACTGAAAGGCATGCCAATTCTAAGTTAGAAAGATGGGCTCTCAGGCTTCAAGAATACACCTTTACTTTTATACATAAAAAGGGGGAAGAAAATCTAGTAGCCGACTGCCTTTCACGTTGTGTTTATGCCGAGGCCCTGTATGCTTTTGCTATTGATCCGGTGTGGCCTGCTGGAGCTAGGACTCAAGGACTTGGACGAAATTCCATGTATTGTCTGTGGTTATCCTCAGGGCGACGATAATATCGTCATCTGCGATGGGTGTCGACGGTGTTTCCATCTTAGATGTCTGCTGCCCCCTAGGTCTTTGCCCCCTAGTGGAGCTTGGTACTGTCCTGCATGTACACCTTATTTTGGCATGGAAGGTGAGTTGAAATTGGAGGAGCTAAGGGACAAGGAAACTCCTTTATGCTTAAACAGGTATGACCCTTATTGGATTCCTGAATTTTTAGATTATGTACACTCCGGACATCAACTCGACCTCCTTAAGCCACTGCCTCCGCGGACAGCAGCTGACTTTCGAAGAAGGGGCTCCTATTTCACCTCTCACCCGAGCATACCTGGATGGATCATGGTCTTCAAAAAGGTTCGTGGTAAGACGGCTCGATGGCTTGTTTGCCCCCCTCTCTCTTATAGATGGGATATAATTCGAATGATTCATGATGTGCTAGTACACCCTGGAATTTCTCAAACCTTGGCAGTACTGCATAACCATTTCCATTGGCCCGGAATTAAGGAAGATGTTGCTTTGTTTGTAAAAACTTGCAATGCGTGTCAGAAAATAAAGGCAGCATCCCCGCAACCTCCTCCTTATCAGAAGCCCGCTTTGTTTGGCCCACTTGATCATGTTCACATTGACCTGTTTGGCCCTTACCCTGAAAAGATCCTTAAGAATAACAAAGACAAAAATGTGAAAAAAGTCTGGGTTGTAGTTATGATAGATTATTTTACCAAAGCTGCAGAATTAACACTAATCTATAATAAATCACCCATGACTGTTGCACGTTCATTTTACTACTCATGGATCTGCAGGTATGGTGTCCCAGCAGTAGTAACCTCTGATAATGGTGCTGAATTTTTAGCTGATTTTAAACACATGCTTTCCCGTCTTAACATCTATCACATCACTATTTCTCCTAATCACCCTTCTTCTAACGGTGTTGTGGAACGCTTGGTGAAAACTATCAAAACGATGCTTATTGCACATTATAATGACAATCCGGTTGAATGGACCCTTTCTTTACCCACCATGCTTAATGCATACATGTCACGTCCTCATTCTGCTCTTCGTGGACTTTCTCCTTTCCAAATGATATATGGGTATGCACCAAAATTGCCCGTTGCGGTCCGCGATGTGCTCGCTAATGCCGCTCAGCTATTCAGCCCTTCAGAGCATGTAATTAATCTTCGGGACAGTTTGCAAGAGCAGTATCAGCGCATAGCACTGGAGCTTTGTGACAGAATGCAGCAGCAGCTTGAGGGTCATCACAGGCGTGCACAAAGGCGTAAGTGTAAACAGCCGGAATATACAGGCATTGAGAGTAAAGTAGATTTCATGGGCCTAGAGAGATGGCAATTTGGATCTTTTGAGCAAGTTTTATCAGACATTAAGCATAAGAAAGGTGATTACTACAGGCAACAGCACTTGTTGATTTTCTGAGGAGCGCTTCTTCACCATCTCACCATCGTCACGCTCAGCATCAGCGGCAGCGTCAACCCAAGCGACAGCAGTCAGGATACAAGGGCAATAAACGCAGCAGGAGTGAAGAACAAGTATGGACACAGCTTCCACCTGCCATTGCCTGCCAACATTATTTACAGCAACCGGCAGTTAAGTCTACAATGGAGGAGGATATGAGAGATGCGACATCAAAAATGTCAGACCAAGCTACCCCACCTGTAGATGAAGAAGGCGGCATTTCCAGGCAGATGGCAGAATGTTTCAACTTGGACTCTTCAGAAGTCTAAAAGCATTGTTGATGACAAGTCTAAAAGCATTGTTGAACCTACGTCCTAGGTTTGAATCAATAAGTGTAGCTTGCAAGTGTTGGGCATGGTATCTTTGGCAGCAAATCTGTATGAGAGACTTGCATCTCATTTGACAATCTCAAGGTTTATCCATCAACTCACGCTTGGGTGTTTTTGGCTAAAAACACATAGAGGCTCTGTCAAGCCTAAGCTCTACGAACAATATAGTAATAGGAATTGTTTTGCTTCCTAAGCCTAACACTGAGAACAATGGTAGAATCTTAGCGATGAATGAAGCATGTCAGTCAGACTTGATAGTATCGCGGACGAATGCCAGAACTTTTCAGAACCGGATCAACGGCAAAATGTATGGAGCAATGAGCATATCTATGCATGGTCTTGATCTTTAGACTTTAGTTAGCATGAACTGTATATAATGTTTGTGCAACACCCCTTTCTCAAAGAAAGGCTCAATGTAATCTTTCGTTCATTAAATATATGTAGTGAGCATTTGACCTTACGTTCGAAAATTCAAATTCGAACTCGTTAGTGTAGCGATCGGGAAGATAGGCTCAAGGATCGAGGCCTAGTATCGATCAGCGATCCGGAACAATCCGATAGAACCGAGGCTGTACATCGGAGGTCCGAACCGGGCGTGGGTCCCCAGGCAGGTCCTGATGGTCTCGAGGCTCTGGTGCCTCGGGATTGACAATCCCGAGGCATAGCGGAGCTCTCGAGGGGATTTCCGGAGGGCTCGAGGCTGGAGGCCGAGCTACATAAAGGGAAATCCCTAGGCGAAGGGTCATTCCTTGCCGAACCTATCGTAATATCATTAAGAGAGTGACTTCGATTGCCTATTGATTACTTAATTGTTTGATTGACTTCCGCTGGTGTTACAGCTAGGATGTTTAATAAGGCTTCTTGTTTGGATTACGTTACGTAACGAATCCGTGCCTGATCCAGATTGGGTGGACTACTGGCACCCACCATCTTTGTCTAGCC
>MVGU01001288.1:40000-47500 GCA_002005505.1 Botryococcus braunii
CACACACACACACACACACACATGCGAACGCGCTGCGAGGGGTGTTTTCAGAGGGGTTAAGAGACGCGTAAGCGCATCGTCCCGCACGCGCTGGGAAAGCGTGGGAAAGCCGGGGCCTCGCCCATTGGCACGCAACAGCACACGCGCATGGAAAAGCCCGGCACACACGTATGGGTGTGAGGGTCACTGCGCCTGCGGGGACAGCTTCTCGAACTGCTCGTACATCTCAGCCTGCATGCTGAGCAGCTCGGAGGCCTCAAAGCCCAGCGCCTGCAGCTGGGAAAGACCCTGCTCCACCGCCGCAGCCTTATCAACCGACTCGTCCCGCAGCTGCGCAACCAGCTGGGCGACCATGTCCCGCCCTCGGGTGAGGTAGCTCTGCAGCAGCTTGTTCTCCTCCATCACCCGCCTCATGATCTTCCTCCTCTCCGCTACCTCGCCCTGCGCCACGGGGTTGCCTGCTTAGGCCTCACCACCTCAGAACATTGCAGCTCATGCCCTCCCCCCCCCGGGGGGGGGCGGACCTCGTCTCGCCTCCCCAAAGGGCATGGTGGTCCTACCAACGAAGGGAGATTTGTCAGAGAGGCCAGAGGTTGTGTAATTGAGGAGCAGGAAGGGAGGGAGAGGGAGAGGGAGAGACCACTACTACCGCTACCCCTACCACTGCCACCACCAATACGACTGCTACAACCACAAGTGCCACTACCACAACAAAAACTGACATGCCTTGGAATGCACTCCGGTTTGCTTCAGGTTTCATTTTTACCCCTATTTTTTTTGGGGGGGGGGGTTTGGGGAGGCTTGGGGGGACTTACAGCAAGGCCTCGGCGCTGGCGCTCCAAGCGAGTGTGCTCGACCACTTTGGCGTAGAGGTGCTGGGTGCGCCGCCACAGCAGCAGGGAGACGGCCGCCGCCACCCCCGACAGCCCTGTCACCACTATGAAAGTCCACCGGAAGCAGTCCCTCCCCCGGCAGGTACCCGCGGGATCCCCATGGGCCCGGCCCCTCTGCTCGTACAGGTGCCCTGCCAAAAATGTGGCCAAGGTGTAGCTGCCTGCCCCCCCCCCCCCCCCGAGGGAATCCTTCATTTACATATACATGGCAGAAATGAAGGAATTCAAGTTTCTGTTCTGTGTCTGTCTTCATTATATATGTAGAAGTATCAGATCTAGTCGATGCACATCCTCTAGTGTACTTTCAGGATGTACGATCTGGACATGCATTCGCTCCTCACCACACACAAGAAACACAACACACACACACACACACACACACACACACACACACACACAGGGTTCACATGGATCCCATAACACAGAGATGGCAGTAACCCCACCCCCCTGGCCTCTCCATCTCCCCCCGGATCTCCCCCCTCCCCGCGCCCGCCCCAGTCTCTCTCTCCCGTCATTGTTGCTTCCATTTCCTTGTCTTTCCCATCCTTCCCTTTCCTTACCCTTCCCTTCCCTTTTTGTCAGCCCCCCCCCCACTCGCCTGTGTGCCCGTTTTGCTTCACTTCTTCCCCGGTTTCCAATGTTTCGTGTTGCAAGCCTAAGAGTGCAACTTCTCTAAAACTTCCGAATTGGCTTGTTGGAGGTGCCTCGAGGCGGAGGGAGGGAGGTAGGAGGGACGGAAGCAATATTACGTCCAGAACCGGGGGGGGGGGGGGCGGGGGTGGGAGGGAGGGCCCACCAGTGGCGGGGCCGAGCTGCACAAGAGCGTAATTGGTGGCGAAATTTCGGAGCCCGAAAATCTCCGACGTGACTGCCGGGACGACCCCTTGCATGCCTCCAAATGTGAAGCCCGTCAGAAATGCGGAGACCGGCATCAGAGGCAGCGTTATGAAGGCATTCAGTGCTGCTGTCAGCATCGTGCACACCATCAAGCCAACCAGGCTGACTGTTCGCGGGACGCCCCTCTCCCGCATCCACTTGTCTGGGAGTGACCTGCTCCCCCCCTCACCCCACCTTTTCGCCATGTGTTCGTACGCTCGTGTGCAGATACTGCCATATGCGCTATCTGCAAACTGTGCCACATGCTTATGTCCAACTAATGCCAGCTGCAAGAAATGCCACATGCTCATATGCTCGGTCGCAGATGCAAATGATGCCATGTTATCGTATGCAAGTTATGCCATGGGCTTATTTGCAAGCAATGCCATATGCTCACCTGCAAATAATGCCACATGTTCGTTTGCAGGTAATGCCATATGCTCGTATGAAATTTACGCCATATGCTCATGTGCAAATAATGGCATATGCTCGTATGCAAATATGTCCAGATGGTCATATACAAGTACTGATTTTTAAATAATGTACCTGAGTGTGTACCTCCATCTCGATGAAACGGATTGCGGAGGGGTGGGGATAATGTGCATGAATAAAAAGTGCGAGCGTGTGCATCACTGCAGACGTGCAAAACAATAAACGTCGAATGTTTTCCATATTCCACCAAACACCGTGAATATTCAGCCCATTCTAGTGTTATTCCACCCGTGACATGCATGTCTCACGCACCCCAGTGCATGCCTCACGCACCCCAGTGCATGCCTCACGCACCCCAGTGCATGCCATGCCTCACGCACCCCAGTGCATGCCTCACGCACCCCAGTGCATGCCTCACGCACCCCAGTGCATGCCTCACGCACCCCAGTGCATGCCTCACGCACCCCAGTGCATGTCTCACGCACGCCCGTGCATGTCTCGCACACCCCACTGCATGTCTCAAGCACCCCAGTGCATGTCTGACGCACCCCAGTGCATATCTCACGCACCCCAGTGCATGTCTCACGCACGCCCGTGCATGTCTCACGCACCCCAATGCATGTCTCAAGCACCCCAGTGCATGTCTGACGCACCCCAGTGCATGCCTCACGCACCCCAGTGCATGCCTCACGCACCCCAGTGCATGCCTCACGCACCCCAGTGCATGCCTCACGCACCCCAGTGCATGCCTCACGCACCCCAGTGCATGCCTCACGCACCCCAGTGCATGTCTCACGCACGCCCGTGCATGTCTCGCACACCCCACTGCATGTCTCAAGCACCCCAGTGCATGTCTGACGCACCCCAGTGCATATCTCACGCACCCCAGTGCATGTCTCACGCACGCCCGTGCATGTCTCACGCACCCCACTGCATGTCTCAAGCACCCCAGTGCATGTCTGACGCACCCCAGTGCATATCTCACGCACCCCAGTGCATGTCTCACGCACGCCCGTGCATGTCTCACGCACCCCAACGCATGTCTCAAGCACCCCAGTGCATGTCTGACGCACCCCAGTGCATATCTCACGCACCCCAGTGCATGTCTCACGCACGCCCGTGCATGTCTCACGCACCCCAATGCATGTCTCAAGCACCCCAGTGCATGTCTCAAGCACCCCAGTGCATGTCTCAAGCACCCCAGTGCATGTCTCAAGCACCCCAATGCATGTCTCAAGCACCCCAGTGCATGTCTCACGCACCCCAGTGCATAGTCCAATCAGTCCAGTGTGTATGCAGGGGCAGGTTTTAACTGCCCATCACGCTGTTTCAGGTGGGGAGAGTGGCTGCCATTAGCCCAGGAAAAGGGGGCTTACGCCGGAAGATGGGTGAAACCCTGTGTGTCTGTGTGTGTTGGGGGAAGGGGGGGCTGGGTGAGTGGGGGGGGGGGTGAGTGCTGCTTTACATTTGCCGTACTGCCCCATTGACCGCGGGGGACCGGGGGAGGGGGTCGTGGATGCTGCACCTCAAAACTTCCAAAAAAGAGAACACACCACATTACACTAAACCACAACACGAGAAAGGAAAAGAAAAGAAAAGGAAACAAAAAAAGGGAAACAGTTCAAGAAAAGAGAGAAACAGTTCAAGAAATAGCGGGCGTTTAAACCAAAAAAAAAAAAAAAAAAACACTAAAAAAAGGGGAAGAATACGAATTCTGGGTCAGGTTTGAACTGATCACGCCGCATGGGTGGCTCACCCACTACACAGCCGGCCGACACAACTTGCAACGCTGAACACCGATACAAATACTGTTGTAGCATTGCTTTTGGGGTCCAAAGCCAGTACCTGCCCACCACAGCCAGCCCCTCCTGAATTCACGCCTCTTGCTGAAGGGGCACGTTGACGAATTGCATAATTAGCATTGGAACGTGGTCGCTTTGCCTTTGGCACTGCTTGGTGGAAATTCTAACACTGGCATTTTATCAATCATGCAAAGATGTGTACTTAGCTCCAGGGCCCCGCTCACAATTAATGCTAAAAAACGTTCAAAGCCATTTGCAATCAGACATAGAAGCCTGACTTCACACGCTTAGTTCTGACAGGCCAAGATAAATTGTGACGCGCCAAACAAACCAGACTCCCTTACTTCGAAGTCCCGAATACCAGTGGCGGCCTGCATTTTGGACAGCACAGAGGCATGCACTTTTGAGCAACACTCTACCTCATAACGCAGGCAAGCCGGTAGCAATGTTGTGGGGGGTGCTTCTTCAAAATGGCGGCTGGAAGGCCAGGAGGGAGGATAGGGGGGGGGGGGTGGAAGAGGCTGCCCCTGGGCTGGGGGAGGGGGAGGTGCGTGCACGTGCATGTGCATAACAATTCTGCACGCAGGTAGGATGGTGAAACGCACGCTCGTGCGCTCGCGCGCGCACACACACACACACACACACACACACACACACACACACACACACACACACACACACACACACACACACAAAAACAAACAAACAAGGGCACACAGAGAGAGGGGGCCGGAGGGGGGAGAGGGAGAGGGAGAGGGGGGGGAAGAGAGAGAGAGAGAGAGAGAGAGAGAGAGAGAGAGAGAGAGAGAGAGAGAGAGAGAGAGAGAGAGAGAGAGAGAGAGAGAGAGAGAGAGAGAGAGAGAGAGAGAGAGAGAGAGAGAGAGATAGAGAGAGAGAGAGAGAGAGAGAGAGAGAGAGAGAGAGAGAGAGAGAGAGACAGAGAGAGAGAGAGAGAGAGAGGGGGGGGGGCACACCTGCTGGGCCAGATTGTTGTTGAGGGTGAGGCCCGCCCCACTGCCTATGGCATTGATAAAGAACAGCATCCAGAAGCTCTGCGAGCGCAGGCACTTGATCGGCGTCTTATCCCTGTACACATCTTGAAACCCTGCATCGGAACCCCCCCCCCCCCGGTGGCCCGATCATCATCCCATATTGCCAAAACACCAGGGGAACAACCATGACTGCTAACTCCAGCGAGGTCACGAAATTTGAGTCCGAAATTTGCCACGGTCGGGACCATCCCAACCCGAAAGGGGAAGAAATTTGTCCCAAAAATTCTCACAAATTCACACCTCGCTGGTATCCCCACAATGGCCTTCCACCACACTCCTGTTAACATATAGCCCCCCTTGCCCCCCCTTGCTCCCCCTTGATCACCCCCCTTGCAAAGCATGGACCGACAGCACTTGCAAAGCATGAACCGACAGCACTTGCAAAGCATGGACCGACAGCACTTGCAAAGCATGGACCAAGAGCACTTGCAAAGCATGGACCAAGAGCACTTGCAAAGCATGGACCAAGAGCACTTGCAAAGCATGGACCAACAGGACTTGCAAAGCATGAACAGACAGCACATGCAAAGCACTTGCAAAGCATGGACCGACCTAACCCAGGTCAACAGAAGCAATCTTGCAGACTCTGGAAAAACGCAGGGAGGGGCATGCGGGATGTAGAGGACCACATCCACTCAACCGCTCACTGGAAAGACGGAAGTTTCTGAAAACCTAACATCACTTCCTCGTTGAATCAAACATTGTTCAAATTTCCATGAGAAAGGAATCAAGACAACTCAATCTACTGATTTTCATCCAAGTTTCGCAACTAGAAGGGCATCCCCCTACGTCGCCTTCCCTGCACTGCACAGCATGCATCCCAACAGACTTGTACTGCTGTACTGCCGCAGAGCGGGGCCCGCACTCTCATCCACGTCGTCCTGTTGCTCATCATCAGAGCCTTCATCCGCCATGAATGGGACCAGCTCCGGGTATTGTGTGGCACGCAGGGCCTGCGCTTCCCCCGCCCCCGGTTCAAACCCCAGGAAAAGCCCTGGACAAGCCTCCTCCCCTGATGCCCAGGATTGTGGGGGCCTTCTTAGAGGACATTTGGGGGGGGGGGGCTATGGGGACCTTCTCTGAGCAAAGGGGGACTGTGGAGACCAAAGGAGGGGGCCAGGGGACCATCATGAAGGGAAGGGGGCCTGTACGGACCTTCTTAGAGGAAAAGGGGGTGGTGGGTGGGGGAGGGGCTCTAGGGGACCAATCAGAGGAGGGAGAGGGGCTATGGGGACTTTAATAGGCGGGGGACCGTGGCGGGGGGAGGGCTGTGGGGACCGTTTTAGAGGAGCTAGGGCTGTGGGAGACCACCTTCAGAGGAAGAGGAGCTGCGGGAACTTATCAAAGATGGGGAGGAACTGTGGGAGACTGAGGGGACCTTCTTAGAGGGAAGAGGGGGGGACTGAGGGGACCTTCTTAGAGGGAAGAGGGGAAGGGGGGCTGTGGGGACCTTCTTAGAGGGAAGATTGGGGGGGGGGGGGGGGTGTGGAGACTTTCTAAGAGGGAAGAGGGGAAGCGGGGGCTGTGGTGACCTTCTTAGAGGAGGAGTGGTCCAAGTCGGAGTCGAGGCGGCGCGAGAAGAGGCCCCCGAAGATCCAGGGGATGGAGAGGATGGGCAGCAGCAGCATGGCGATGGCGCAGGTCACCAGGAAGCCCGCCCAGAACTGGAAGGCCCCGGAGTTGCGCGCAAAGGCAATGGCCGCCTGGTAGGCTGCCAGCCCCACCACCGCTGTAAAAGCAAGGTGGAAGGCGTGGCTCTGCACCCCCCACCGCCGCCAAAGGAGAGCTGCTCAAAAAACGTTTTCGCCCAAGGAGAGGTGCTTAGGAAACACCAAAAGGAGGGGGGCGGGGGGAAAGAGTTCAAAGGGAGAAAAGTCCGAAACTTTAAAAACGCTTCCGAGAGATTTGGCAAATTACATCGGCGTTCGGCTGCAGTGTGGCCTGCGTTGCTGTGACAGATTACATCAGCGCTCGCCTGCGATCAAACCTGCATTATTGTGACACTTTACATCAGCGATTGCTAAGCAATCAGCCCTGCATTGTTGTGACAAATCACATCAGCGCTTGCCTCCAGCCAAGCGTGCAATAAGGTGACAAATTACATCAGCGCTTGCCTGCAAGCAAGCTGGGCAGACTCTGCTTATGCTGCGTGTGGCAGTTGGGTCACCTAGGAGCGTGTGGGCCCGATCCAAGAGCCAAAGCCTTCTAGCTAGGAAGGAAGGAAAGAAATAGTACATCAAGGACCAGCCATTTTGGCTGAAGGAATGTTCAAATGTCCAATGCCATGGAGAGCCAAAGTGAAACATGTGCAATAAGGCCTATAAATGCACATGTTTCACCGTCATCCTTACCCACCCACTCCCAACCTGAGAGGAGGTACTTCTTGATCCTGCATGAAATGCGGAGAATATCAAAGCCTATGAATCTCCGCAGTAGCAGCTGTCT
>MVGU01001288.1:52500-82500 GCA_002005505.1 Botryococcus braunii
GAAACCCCAAATGAACTCAAGGTATGCTTGCTTGTCCAGCGCTGCGGAAGCCATGTAGCTGCAGCCAAGCTGGGCCACCTGCACTGCCTGCAGGGCTTATTGGGCTTCCTGCCGATGGACAGCCCCAAGCGGGCCTCCGAAGGGGAAGCTTGAGATTTGGACTGCAGCCATTACAGCGTGCAAGGACGACCATGCGCACCTGCTGTCGGGGCTCTTTGCCAGCGGGTGGTCAAGGAGGATTGGCCATTTCCATTTTGGTAACGTCCAGGTGACAAGTCGCGCAACCAGTTCATGCCCGAGCTGGATCTGTACCGCCAGGCCGTGCAGAACCCCACAACGGCGTGTTTGGAGATGCTCCTGGAAGCAGGGTGCCGCTCTCCGCCTGGATCTGCCGCCTCGCTGCCCAGGAGGGGAAGCCAGCGTTTCTGGCCCTTGCAGCATCGCGGGGATGCGCCTGCGACGTGTCCACCTTGGCAATTGCTGCCCGGACCTGCAACCTCCATCTGCTGAAGGAGGTCCACCTTGCGGCTTTGCTCCCGAGTGGGTTTCTTAGTAAATGCATCTCAGAGCACCGCCTGAACGAAATATCATACCACATCAAGCAAGCGGCGAACGACGCCACGGAAGAAGGCCATGCAGCGTGCCTGGCGGCCCTCCTGGAGTGGTTCGGGAGTCATGCCGCAACGCCCGGCAGGGCGTTGGCCGGAAGGGCGGTTTGGACTGCCTTTATGCTCTCAAGAGGTGAGGCGAGCAGGGCGGCGGTCTGAAACAATCTGACTCAAAGCACCTCACATCGCGATTGTGTTTTTTGAGCTCTGCTTGCATGTTTCGCTGGCATTCCTGCCGAACTTTTGGTCGTTGGTATGCTGACATGAACCCTGGCTTTTGGTGTGTGTCCTGCCGCCTTTATGCCGAGCCGTTTGTTTGCTAATTTTGCTCGGGACATGGGCATGGGGCTTACAGGGCAATTTCGCAAAGCCCATGCCATATTGCCTGCCCTTCTGCTCCCGCCGGACTTCTCACGCAAGTTGGAACTCGCACAAGCTTCATTCGATACATTTTTGAGACTTCATCAAATGCATTTGGATGCATTATTTGGTTGGTGTGGGGCGTAGGATTATTTGCTTTTGGATGCATTATTTGGTTGGTGTGGGGCGCAGAATCAGATGCTTCTGGATGCATTACTTGGTGTGGGGCGGAGAGAGATGCATTACTTTGTGTGGGGTGCCTCAACCTGGAAGAAGCAGCTGAAAGTGCTGCTGACAGAGCACGAGTGGACTGCCTCAAGTACCTCTTCGACATGGACCCTGGTCTGCAGGGCGTGCCCTTGCTGAGGCGGACAGCCGAAGCTCACAACGTCAACGTCCCCCCCTCGGGCCAGCGTAGACTGCATGGACTTCCTGCAGGCCCCGTGGCTGCCAGTGGAGCCCCTACAGGTGCGAGATGCTGGCGGCTGTACAGGGCGGACGGCCGCAGGCACTGTAGTACTGCCTTGAGCGGGTGCACATCCAATGCTTGGAGCTGGCCATGCGCAAGGCATTCACGAGCGCCAACCTGGAATGCATGCAGGTGTTGTGTGCCGTTGGATACGAGCAACACAGGTTGCAGCGTGGGTGGTGCCACCCTGCGGTTGATTGGAAAGATGAAGGTATAAATGTAATTACGCTGAAGTGCGTGCGGTAAGCGGTCCGAAATAGCGGCAGGATTGATCCAGATGAGTTGAAGAAGTTCAGGATGCTCTGTTACAGAGAAGACGTGCTGAGGTGCATGATCGAGCTGGGCGCCCCCGTGGACGACCGTGCCACTGCTGTTGCCGCCTCAAATGGCCTAGTGGACATGCTACGATGTGCGCTCGCGAACGAGACTCCCTGGACCACCAAGGCCGTCGAGTTGGCAATCCAAGCCAGGGAATTTTGGCCATGGATGAATCTGCCCCTTGGCAACTGGCTGGATTGCCTGCAGTGTCTTTGCGAGTACGCACGCGCAGCAGGGTTTCTAGAAGGGTGGGGACAGCCTTCAGAAACAGCCTTTGCGGGCGACCTCTGGCAGCGGAGCCCTGGCCCGCCCCTGGGGGTGCTGCAATATGTGTGCGACCACATGGGTCCCACATGGGCCGACCCGGTGGTGCAGGCCACGGCCCGGAAGCTGGCAGCCTGGGCCCTGTATGGCGGCAAACGTCGATTCCCTCTCGCGGACTGGTAGTTGGCGCTGTACCTGGCGCAGAAGCTGGGGGACGACATGCGCCACCCGCTGGGCGAGTTGGTTGAGGTGAGGCGGGAGAGGGCGGCTGCGCTGGCGCGAGCCTTCTGCAAGGCAGGACAGCTGGCCCAGCAGAGTTGGCCCTCCCCATCGGCGGCCCTGTGGGGCGCAATTGGCAGCCTGCCCTCGGAGCTGCTGCAGCGCATCGCCTTCCAGGCCCACTTGGTCCTTGCGTGACTCGCCTCTGGCTATCGCAATGTCGGGTTCCTCCCATGAGGTGTCCTTCAGTGCCCCTTGTGAGGTTTTTGTTTGTCGTGGCTTGTCGGCCACGTTGGTCATTCAGTAGACCTGTGTAGCCTCGCTGGGGTAGCCGTGCTATGTGACTTACCTTGTTGAAGTGTTTTGGCTTAAGAGAAGCTGTGTAACCCGTTATGACTCAAGCGGACTTGCGCACTTTATTCTGCCAGTGCCACCAGTGGCCGTGCCAGCAACACGGCATAGCGGGTCTGCTTATCTTGAGCAGCACGCTCGGCCACCCCACCCGGAATGAAGTGCTGCAGGTTGGCTGTGGTGAGAGGAGACGAGCCGACAACATCGATGTAAAGGTCACGGCCTTCTTCCCATGCATGAAGACGAAGGTCTGCACGACGACGCTCCTGACCAGGCACCGGCGTAGGAAAGGCGGGTTCCCGGGTAACACGCTGCCGCGCTGACGTGAGAACTGCATCGAGGCTGTTGCTGACGGAATAATGCCGGCTGACGATCGCCAAGTATCATCCCCTGCGGTGCAATGAACGGCATGGTCGCCCCGGACATCCAACTCCCTCATACAATAGGGGCACTGGGATCCCTCTTGAAAAGTAGGCATTTGAAGCTGGTACTGAAGGCGGCAGCGAAAGGACTCGAGAGCCATGGTTTGCTGCAAATGAGCTACAATAGGTCCATATTATAGGGCGGCCGAAGGCCGCTAAAGATGGGTTATAGGCAGCCGAAGGCCGCCAAAGATAGGTTAGGTGGTGAATTTAAAACAAAAGATCCGGTTCGGGCTGAAGAATCTAATGAAAAGTTCACTTACATAGGGACTTTAATAACACCAACCTTGCTACTGACGTAATAATCTGTCAACCTATAGTTACCTACCCATGTGTCCTGAATTCAGGAGCTATTGCCTATGTTGACATACTGACTGCTCTATGTTCATACAAAGAGCAGTCAGTATGTCAACATAAGATCCTAGATTAGCATAGGTCAACAAAATACAATATAATTCATATGTCTTTACCTCTTCATGTGCCATACAAACTCTACAAGCTCATTGACACGTCAGTCAACCACATGTCCAGTTGAACCGTATAAGCAACATGTATTTAGGTGTCAAGAATAAGAAAAGCAAAAATCAGAAACATATAAGGAAAACTTGAGTCTTTCACTTGACACAAGGAAAAAAAAAAAAAAAAAACCCTTGAAAGAGACATGTTGTCCGAACCACAATGTTATGCTACGTACCACTGTATACAGTCCCAAGCATGCATGCATATGCTGCTATCCTTCAGGAACGATGGACAGTTGCAAGGACACCCAAGAAACTAAAAATGCAGCCTTAGGCTTCGAATGAAGCTCCCACTTTTAACTTCTTGTTTGCCTTCCCATTTCTCACTGCTTCCTTCATACACCCACAATCCCCGATACAAACAACTTTCTTATGCACATCCGTGCACTTTCGACGTTTTCGCCGCTTCAGCACCTTTCCATTGCCAGTGGGTTTCATCACGAGTGACGTGGGGAAGTGCCTTGGCCCCAAGGGAATGCCGCCCACGTGGGCACGTGTGCACATGTTGACCATTGTAAGTGCCCATCAGAGCACCATTGTGGAAGTTTGGTGGACGGTTTTGGCCCATTGCATGTAGGTTGGAAAAGGCACCAGGCACATTGCCCCCTTGTTGAGTTGCTCCGGAAGCCCATGCAGCTGATCCTTCTGAACTCTATGTGGCCATGGGAAAGAGAGCGTTACGCACACTCATACGTTTTCTCAAGGAATCCACATATTTTCGAACATGATGAACAGTCTTGTGACTCCTACAGACTCATGAAACTTACTGGAGGAAGACAGGCTTTCATCAATAAATTTATTGTACTGCTCGGCTACTGCAGTGTGTCTGACATGCTCCTTTCCCCCTTTGAACACCACACCTCCCCTACAGGCGAATTCTCTATTTTTTTTATCTCAGCCTGACTTTTAAATGGTCCAAAGCACTGAATTTGAGAAAGCTTTCGCTTACTGTGCTCACTTCTCTTCTTCCCCACAACAAGATTCTGATGCATGTTCACAGACTTGATCCCTGCTTTAGAAGAGGGGGGCTTTCCCACCTTCCTGACCGTAGCTCTACCAGCGAATGGGCCTTTGGGATTGGGATTTACAGCAGGGACAAATCCAGTATACCTTGCAGGTTGTTGATCATTGTTTTGCAAAGGAACATTGGGATAGGGATTGTCCATTGTTTGAGCGAGGGCCCTTCCAGGGGTACGTGGAGAAACTTGAAGACTGGGGACCAAAGGGGAAAGGACTGTCGGGGCATTGTGCTGTTTCTGGGGATCTGCATAAAGAATACATTGTGGAGGGTCCGCTGGACGAGGAGCCGGCACGGAACAGCCTTCCAATACGCATGGGAGTCCTGCATTTCCAACCCAAATATTGGGAGCGCCACTGCATGCAAGGCCACATTGCAAACACCCAGGCCAAGACAATGGTACATTGCAACACATATCCTTAGTCACACATCACTAAAAGGGCATCGAAAGCAACCAAAAGATATGACTATGCATTTAGCAAATGGCAGAAATAAGCAAAACATTGAACTTGCCATGCTCTGCAGTTGATGAAAACTGATAGATGAGTATTGGTGCATGATATTTCCCTTGGCAAAGGCGGCATGACCACACACACTAGAGCACCCGCTCAGCGCAAACATATGCACATGCGTGCGCACGTGCACACACACACGCGCACACGTGCACACACCCACCCACCCACCCAATCACACATCTGTGATTAACCCCCGCAACACACTCACGCACGCACCCACACTTGCTATGCAGTTCAGACCTACCTGAGTCTTGTGTTGCCATGCTGGAGGCATGCTCTGAACTGGGAAAAACATGCGTCACAGATAAGTCTTGTTGAGCACCTGCAGTCCTTCCGCAGCATCATCAGAAAACAGATGGCACAAGCACAGTAAGTACAACCTCAAAACCAGACAATAAGGTACATTTTTACTTCATGTTGTACCTCAATTTTCACAGGGTCCACAGGACGAATACCAGGCACTTCAACAGCACAGACACCATGTCTGTGACCTTCCAAAGGCAGGAGAAGGTACTCTGAGCCAAAGAACCATTGTTACACCCTTCCTCCACATTCTTGCCACCAAAGCACACTCCCACTCCTCAAAAGTCCCTGAAGTATGGCCGCTACGGCAAAGCTCCAACCCCAAGCGTATTACCTGCCCAGCTTAAAACCCTCCCAACCCACAACCCACCCTCCAAAGTCCCAGCGCAGCCTACAAAGTCCATGCTACCCCGGTAAAGGATCCCTCCACCCGAGTCATGGAAGTGGGGCATTTGAAGTGGAGCAGTAGCAGTACAAGAATGGTCGAACATGATACAGAACATGTTTGAAGGCATGTGCATCTGCGCAGAAATGTGGAAATGTACTGAGAACACCATGCACATACGGACACACAGACAAAACGAGCGCATTCACGCACACACTCGCAGGTGCGTGCGCACACACACACACACACACACACACACACACACACACACACACACACACACACACACACACACACACACACACACACACACACACACACACACACACACAAGCGCCACACTTTTAAATTGGGCAATACGTGAATAAGGGCTTTGTGATGCCAAGAAAGCTATGGGAGAAAGAATCGCTGTACTCGGTGCATGTCCCTCTCCAAAGTAGCCCACAGAGCTGTGCTGAGCACCTGCAGCCCTTACCGCGCAAATTAAAACTCCATGCAAAGCCCATTCTTGCCACACCCGGTAGGAATGCAGCACCTGGGCACTGGAAGCACAGACAAGTTGAAGAGCTTATTCATTTGTGCGCGTGTGCAGGCCCGCACACAAGCACGCGCGCGCGCACACACACACACACACACACACACACACACACACACACACACACACACACACACACACACACACACACACACACACACACACGCATACGAGAGCGCGAGTCCGCATGTGCGGACACCCACTCGACAGCTGGGGCAAATTTGACTCGGGGTCTTGTGGCATGAACAAACCGGAGCTGGCATCTGAAAGCATCCCCTTGCTGGCCGCATGACCCACATCAGGAAGTAAGGCACTGGTTATTGCCACCTGCAGCCCTTGCCACACCACTTCAGCACCAGCCATGTCCAAAGACATTTACCACCCTATATAAAATCATGTATCTTATGGAAGCATAGACAACCAACAAACATGTAGTGTAAACCTGTGAGCATATCAGCAAAACTGGGTGTTGACAAAAGTAGAATTACAAACACAAATGGTAGGACATTAAGCCGCAAACAGTGCTGTGTGTATTTGTGGCCTTGAAAAGCAAGAACACGCAGGCACTTACTGCCTATTCCTGTGTATATGCATGTAGGTGGCTATCCTCATGTATAATATGCTATAGGTGGCTATCCTCATGCAAAGTTCGTGCTTCCTGGAGGTCCTGGTGAGTCCTGGAAGTGGGGCATGTGAAGAGGAGCCGCAGCAGTACAAAAACATACAAACATGTTACAGAACGGGTATGAGGGCTTGCGCATCTGAGCAATGACGAAAAGTAGTCGAACAACCATGCAGATAAGGACACACCAAAAGACAAGCGCATGCATACACGCACAAGCGCGTGCGTTCAGACAAACACACAGACACACAGACACACACACACACACACACACACACACACACACACACACACACACACACACACATGCACGCACACACACGCACGTGCCCCACACACACACACACACGCGTGCTCAACAGTTGGGGCAAACTTGACTCAGGGTCTTGTGGCGTGAATAAACCAGAGCTAGCATCCAAATGCAACCCCTTGCTGGCCGCATGACCCACGCCGCGAACAGGATCTACGGAAGTGATGCTCTGGGTATGGCCACCTGCAGCCCTTGCCACGCCGTTTCAGCCCCAACCACGTCATTGTTGTGGTAATAATGAGCCTTTTGGAATCAAATGTTGTGAAGCATGTAAGCATATCAGCAAAAGCAGGTGACAGGAAAAGTGTTGAGTTCTGAACATTACTAGTGAAAGCCTTGTGCTTTAAGTGATCTTCATGTGTGCTCTATTAGGATATGGGTCCGTTGAGAACATAAGGTACCTTAAGACACGGTAGATTGTGGACGCTTTCGAACATAAGGTACAATTTGATCTAGATTACACGTTTGTCGGGTGAACTCTTAAGGCTGCCCCACCGGTGTGAATGCCAACTCCAAAGAAAGATGCTGGGCATTTCCAGATGCTAGTCTTGTCCAACAGTTGTGCATGATACTCAGCAGACAGTCGTACGGACTGCAGCTGAAGTAACTTTGTATACTGACGACCTGTCTGCCTCGTACAGGTGCGGTGCGGCAGTGTGTGATGTGTCATTGTTGCTATTGTGAGAGTGAACAAGCTTAGTGTACCCTATAGTCACTTAAACAGACAAGGGATAGTGACTGTAGGGAGTATAGGCATGTACTTGAACGTAGCCGCATAGAGCCTTATCTAGTAATTGCTTGATCGATGCTTGAGTGCAATACAATGATGTAACGGAACTGGTTGTGAAAGATGCTGGGCATTTCCAGATGCTAGTCTTGTCCAACAGTTGTGAATGATACTCAGCAGACAGTCGTACGGACTGCAGCTGGAGTAACTTTGTATACTGACGACCTGTCTGCCTCGTACAGGATACGCCAATGCCCATAACCTTTTACAGGTTATGGGCCCACGTTCTTCCAGCTGAGCCAAGGGCAGACAGGAGTGCATCTCATCATCGGATGCATCTGTACTGGGTTTTCCACGGACTCGCCTGACGGCAAGAAGAGGAAACAAAGGAACAACTGGATATTCACTCAGAAGGCCGACCTACAGAGTCTTCAATCTCTTGGGAATTTTTTATCGTGAATTTCGCACCTGAGTTTATCACCCGTCGTCGTTATCATGAGACCGTCAGTAGGTCCGGGTGGTCAGGCGATTGAATTGCTGAAGAACACTTTGCATATTAAGCTACACAAGTTTACATGCTAGACCTCGAAAGGGTGGAATACTTGGAAGTGCTGTGGTGTACGCCGGAAGGTTATGCGAGGAAATGAAGTGTATGACCAGACCTCAAACTCGTTCTCAAAGCAAGGTTTCTAGAAGTAATCCCAGCAGTACAGGGACTATGGCAACACCAGCAGGAGGCAGCACAGCCTCCTCAGGGGCTGGACAGTCAGGACAGACCACTGGAGGCATTGCAGCCAGCTCGTATGCATACACAATGAACTCCTCCAATCCCAAGATGTCTACGCAGCTGAAGGCTGATCGTACCAATTTCAGGGCCTGGCGTGAAGAGCTGGAGTCCTGCGCAATGCAGAAGGGAGCTATGGGAGCTTTGGAGGCACCTATGCCGAAGACTGCAGAGAACGCAGCAATAAAACATTTCATCCTACAGTCTGTCCCACCCATGTGGCAGGATGAAGTCAAACAGCGGGGGAGCGCTTTTGACTTCATTCAGTGGATGGCAGACCGCTGCACTGGAGGGAAGGACAGGGAAATAAACGAGAAGTGGATCAAGGGCCTCAACCAAGGCATGGTGAAGGGAGAGACAGTGCAAGAATGGTGCCACCGGGTCATCAGTATTGCCGCCTCCCTGGAAGACAATAACCATCAGCTGGGCGATCGCCAGATCTGCAGGTATATGTATAAGGGGCTACCTGCAGTCTTGCAGAATGACGCTTGAGCGATTACCTCCGCCAAGTCAGACCCCTACAACATGCTGGAGACGATCCTCACTGCCATTGAAAACTTGGAGTACCAGGATATCCCGTTGGCAGAGTCAGTGCACGTCACAGCATCAGCTGCAGCAGTTGTGGCAGCAGCAACAGCAGCCGTACCAGCTCAGGGTGGAATCCCTGGGCCTCCTCAAGGCGCTGGAGCTGCACCGGGCGCTGGAGCAGCACCGGGAGTGGGAGCTGGAGCATCTGCTGATGGTCAGGCCCCCTATGGCCCTTCTGCTCACAGCGCTGGAGGCAGGGGGCGAGGGTCTGGACGTGGCAGGAGGCCAAAGGAGGAACTGGCGTGTCGCTTCTGCAACAGGACAGGACATTTCTGGAAGGAGTGTCTGGATCTGAAGAGGCTGCAAGCCCTACATGGCACAATGCAAGCTGCAAGTGCGGGCCCGGCTGCGTGGTGGGGCCCTGGAGCTCCTCAGCAACAAGCCAGCTGGTGGGATGCTGGCCAGTCCAGAGGAGGCCCTCCCGTGTCAACCTCACATGCTGCTGGATCTGTGTCCACTATCTTCCCATGCCAGCATTTCTTCCCAGGCTGGCATCTCCCACCACCACCTCCTCCAGGTGCTGGTGAGCCTATGTTCATTTCGTTGAATGTGCTTACCCCTACATCTCATGGGGCTTGCAGTACCTCGTGGCTGATAGATAGTGGTGCATCGGTGCACCTTGTAAATGATCTGTCGTTACTACACAACCCTATCATGCATGCCCAACCCCTCCCTCTTCACTTGGCCACTTCTGACGCCAAAGGAGGGATAGTTGCAACTGGGTCTGTGTGTCTGGTCAATGCCAGACAAGAGGTGTTTTGGCTGCATAATGTGCAGTGTGTGCCCACTGCACACACTAATATTATTTCTGTCACATGAGCCATTCAGGATGGAGCGTCATTCCTCACTGACAGTGCAGGTGGGTACACGGCCATGAAAGGCCCAGCATGCTGGTCTGGTCAGATAGCCAGAGAGCGAGGGCTGTTTTTTTTAGAATGGGTGTGTCCAGTCAAGAGCCAGAATGCTGCGCAGCCACAGTCCAGTCCTCATGCTGCCTCGTATCATGCTCGGAAAGGACACGTGTGTATAGATAGACTACTGTGGCATGCAAGGTTGGGTCATCCTGGTGTTAAGAATATGACAAGGTTGGACAACGAAGATCTGGTAACTGGGATCCATGTGTCTCTTGCTCCATGCTCAGAGTGTCCTACCCAGTGTGAGTCATGCATACAAGGGAAGCATGCTCGCCCCCCCTTTCCAGCTTCATCCAGACCTGCAGAGAGTGTGTTGGATCGAGTGCACGTGGATACAGTGGGGCCCATTTCACCAGGTGCCATCACTGGAGAGCGGTTTTGGGTTACTGTGGTTGATGAAAAATCTCATCTGATAGCCTCCTTGGCAGTGAAGTCGAAAGAAGTCATTCCCAAGGCCCTCATTGAGCTCTTGAAATACTGGCAGACATTTCATGAGAAAGTGGTGAAGTGTGTGAGATCTGATAGAGGGACAGAATTTCTGAATCAGCAGTTCAAAGAATTTTGTGCTCAGCAAGGCACTAAAATGGAGACCTCAGCTCCATCCACGCCTCAGCAAAATGGACTTGCTGAGCGCATGAATCGGACTCTGAAGGAGCGCACAAGGACCCTGTTGGTGCACGCTGCAGCAGACCCTTCCCTATGGAAGGAGGCATTGGAGTCTGCCACCGTGCTTTACAACGTGGGCCCCACCACAGGCAGGCCTCTGACCCCTACTGAGATGTTCTATGGGGTAAAGCCTGATGTTGCTTCCTTGCGCACATGGGGCTGTGTGGCACATGTTCACATTCCCCCAGGTCAGCGGTCTGTATTTGGACCAAAGACCATTCCAGGCATGTTCACTGGGTATTGCCCACAATCCAAGGCCTATAGAGTGTATGTAGGCAATGGGGTATGGAAAGAGAGCAGGGACGTTACGTTCCTTGAGCATTTGAGAGGGGGAGAGAGAGTGGGTATGTCCAAGGTGCAACCCGGATCCCCTCAATGGCTTTCAAGGGGAGGCAAGGTCAATGTTCCTAGCACACCAACAGCCATTCCCGTGAATTTTTGGGAAGCTGAGGATTACCCAGTGGAGGAGCGCAAGCCTGTAAAAGGTTATGGGCAATCGGCTTTCCCTGTACGAGGCAGACAGGTCGTCAGCATACGATGTTACTCCAGCTGCAGTCCATACGCCTGTCTGCTGAGTATAAAGCACAACTGTTGGACAAGACTAGCATCTGGCAATGCCCAGCATCTTTCACAACCAGTTGGCATTCACACCGGTGGGGCAGCCTTAAGAGTTCACTCGACAAACGTGTAATCTAGATCAGACTGTACCTTATGTTCGAAATCGTCCACAATCTACTGTGTCTTAAGGTACCTTATTTTATCAATGGACCCATATCCTAATAGTGCACACGTGAAGATCACTTAAAGCACAAGGCATTCAATAATAATGTTCAGAACTCAACAAAGCCCACTGGATCTCCTGCTACCACTGTCAGCTCTCCAGAGGACCACAGCAGGCTGAGGAGCTCAGTCGGACCTGTGGCAAGAGCCCCCAGCAGCCAGGATGGTTCCCCTGCCACCTCAGGAACCTCACAGCAGTCCTGGTCAGTGCTGGGACATCTTCAAAATTTAGCTCGGGGTGGTGCTGAAGCGCAATCGCAACTGGACAAACTGCAGAAGATGCAGGAGGGGGTCAGGTTCCAGGGGAAGTCTCAACTTAGACTTCCCCCAGGAACCGCTCTCACAAGGGATCAGCGCTATGAACAGCGCCAGGCTAGGACGGACTCAGTAGGGGTCCCCATGCATGACCCTGGATCAGGCCAGGTACTTGTGAGTGAGCCACCCTTGGTAGGTCTCCCTGATTTGCAGAGGCAGGTTGAGACAGGGGAGGCTATGCTTGGAGAAGATGTTAGCGAGGAGAGTAGTGGGCTAGAAGTGCCAGCAGCAAGGGAAGCAAGCAGCATATTTGAGTTGGGAACTAATCATGCTTATGAGGTGCAGTCTGACACAATAGGCGCAGCTCAGGAAAGTCAGAGTAGTGTACCTAGGTGTGAGTCCAGGAGAGAGAGAGAGAGCTGCTGCTTCCACCTGCATTGAGAAAGGTGAGAGATTGTAACGGTGGAGCACATGAGTCTGGCAGTCCAAGAGAGAGAGAGAGAGAGTTGGGAAGGGATCTGGCAGTTCTGGCTGTACTGCCGGGTCTCAACATAAGGTACAAAGTGTACCTTATTCTGGGAACCAGGATCAGAGGGATATGAAAGACAACAGTCCCAGCAGTGCTGACAGTACTGCCGAGTCACAGCATAAGGTACAGAATGTACCTTATGTTAAGCTGGGAAAGGTTCACGTGCCATCTAACCTGAGGGAAGCCCAATGCTCCCCTCAGTGGGATTTTTGGCAACAAGCAATGAGGGAAGAGATGGATTCCCTTGATACCCATGAGGTCCTAGAATATGTGGACAGGCCACATGGACAGAAAGTTATTCCTGTCCATTGGATCTTCTCCACTAAAAATGATGCACATGGTAATGTTACTTGCTTTAAAGCGAGATTGGTTGCCCAGGGGTGTAGACAGATCCCTGGGATAGATGTTGGGGAGGTATTTGCACCCACCAGCAGCTATGGGGCAAGGAGGGCTGTACTGGCAGTAGCTGCCACACAGAATCTTGAGATCCACCAAGTGGATATCAAGACTGCCTTTCTTAATGGGGAATTGGAGGAGGAAGTATTTGTGACTCAGCCTCCAGGTTTTGAGAATGGAAATACTAGAATAGTTTGTAAACTCAGGAAGGCACTCTATGGTCTTAAGCAAGCCCCTAGGGCATGGCATAAGACCTTGAATGACAAGCTGAGTGTCATGGGGTATAGTGTCTGCAAGAGTGATGCAGGGGTGTACATCAGGAGGGCCCCTGATGGCAACCTGTCCTTCATTCTGGTCTATGTAGATGACCTCCTCATTGTGGCTCGAGTGATCTCAGAGATTGAGTGGGGAAAGGAACTTCTGAAGAAGGACTTTACCATTCATGATCTAGGAGAGGTGCATGATTTTCTGGGATGCCAGGTTCTTAGAAATAGAGATGAGGGTACTATTTCTATGAGCTGCACTCCCAAGATTGATGCTCTTGTGGAGAAGTTTGGCGTGAGTAATGATGGGTGTGTGGTTGACACGCTCATGTCCAAGGACTTCGTGGCTAGCAGCAGACCCGAGTCCTTAGATGGCATGTCGCATGGGGCTGGTACCCCTTTGCCACCTGGTCATCGATATTGCGAGCTGCTTGGGTCGTTGTTATACATTGCTAATACAACACGGCCTGACATTTCACAGGCTGTTGGAGTGTTGTCAAGGTATAGAATGACACCCACTACTTCACACTGGAATAAGGCCATCCGAGTGCTGAAGTATTTGAGAGATACCAGAGAATTAGCTCTTACTCTGGGTGGAAAGGGGCCCGAGCTAGAAGGCTATGTTGGGGACCTGGACCACAGGTACTCCACCACTGGCTATGTTCTATCTGTCTATGGTAGTGCCGTGGTTTGGGGAAGCAAGAAGCAGAGTTCAGTTGCTACCTCAACTGTGCAGGCCGAGTTTATGGCAGCCGGCCATATTGTGAAAGAAGCCAACTGGCTAAGGGGCTTCTTGGAAGAGATTGGGGCTGCACCTTGGAGGGTCAAAATTTTCTGTGACAACCAAGGATGCATTTCCAATATACGGAACCCCCTTTATTCTAAATTCACAAAGCATATTGCAGTAAGCTTCCACTATGCAAGGGAAGCTATGGCACTTGGGCAGGTAGATATCCTCTATGTGGAATCTGCTCGCAATGTGGCTGACATTATAACCAAGCCACTTGCCAAGCCCGTGTTTGTTGGTCATCGTGATTCACTAGGTTTGAGAAGATACACATAAAGCATGCAGGCAAGGGAAGTGTTGAGTTCTGAACATTACTAGTGAATGCCTTGTGCTTTAAGTGATCTTCATGTGTGCTCTATTAGGATATGGGTCCGTTGAGAACATAGGGTACCTTAAGACACGGTAGATTGTGGACGCTTTCGAACATAAGGTACAATTTGATCTAGATTACACGTTTGTCGGGTGAACTCTTAAGGCTGCCCCACAGGTGTGAATGCCAACTGGTTGTGAAAGATGCTGGGCATTTCCAGTTGCTAGTCTTGTCCAACAGTTGTGCATGATACTCAGCAGACAGTCGTACGGACTGCAGCTGGAGTAACTTTGTATACTGACGACCTGTCTGCCTCGTACAGGTGCGGTGCGGCAGTGTGTGATGTGTCATTGTTGCTATTGTGAGAGTGAACAAGCTTAGTGTACCCTATAGTCACTTAAACAGACAAGGGATAGTGACTGTAGGGAGTATAGGCATGTACTTGAACGTAGCCGCATAGAGCCTTATCTAGTAATTGCTTGATCGATGCTTGAGTGCAATACAATGATGTAACGGAACTGGTTGTGAAAGATGCTGGGCATTTCCAGATGCTAGTCTTGTCCAACAGTTGTGCATGATACTCAGCAGACAGTCGTACGGACTGCAGCTGGAGTAACTTTGTATACTGACGACCTGTCTGCCTCGTACAGGATACGCCAATGCCCATAACCTTTTACAAAAAGTACAATTACAAACACATGTGAAATGGAACAGTAAGCCATAAAACAGTGTTGTGTATGTATGCAGGCGCAGGCGCAGGCATACCCGCCCTTAGCATATAAGTACCAGCATGCATTTCCTGGGCATATCCTGAAAGTTGCTACTGGTGGCTGGACTCACACAAATGTGCTGGCAACTCCCCTGGAAACTCAAACCCCCCCCCCCCCCCCAACAAACAACACACACGCAACACACACAATCCGGTAGGGCAAACCTGGCGGGGTGTTTCGTGGGGCCATTGAACTTGTGCGAGCATCTGAATGCATCAACATGCCCGAGGAATGTCCCTGTTCTGGAACGGATTCTGCTGCATTGCAACTCCAATGGGCACCTGCAGCCATTACCCGGCCACGTCTTGATCAATAATAATAATTGCTCCTACATTGAGGTACAAGACACGGTTACATGAAACACAAACACTACAACCCAGAATGGGTGTGTTACTACACGGATTGTGAAGAAGAATATTTGGAGTGCTGATTTGGTGTGAAGTACTTAATAAAGAGTGTGCCTTAGCACAACAAGGCAGGAATCAGATTTCTGAACATGTTGGACATGCACAGGTGTGTGTGTCTGTGTGTGTTCAACGTTGTCAAGCCGCTGTCCATATAAAACTCGCTCGTAAGGCCTACATTCCCATGACAATTGGACTTGCATATGTGCGCGCGCGCCCAAACCTTTGCATATGTGCCCGTGCACACACACACACACACACACACACACACACACACACACACACACACACACACACACACACACACACACACACACACACACTCACGCGCGCGCACACGCACACATGCCCCGTGACTCGAGCAGGGTTATACCTTCTGCAGCGTCAGCAAGTACATCAGGGACTTCATCCGCATCCAGCTCAAGCATGATGTCTCCATCCTGCCCTTCGGGCTGGTTCTTCAAGATTGCACATCCAAATGGGACAGACAATGCGCCATCAAACTCGACAGCAGTACCGCTTGGCAAGGGCCCTCTCCGAAGTGGAAACGTTGCAGGCATGCCAAGTTTTTTTTCAAGCGTCACAATGCGGTCTAACAGCTGGTAGTCATACGTGCCGTATCCGTCTTTCCCGGCATTCAGCAATTTGTGCATTCTGTTACTAGTACCCTTTGGCATGTTGAGGATGTGGTGCTCATACGTTAATATTCCTCGCAATAATGGGAAATGGCCATGGCAACTGCTCAAAATGGATGATTTCTTATTTTACAATCTGTCAAGCATCACCTCACTCAACCAAGACTCAAGCTATACATGCAACTCCATCTCGTTTACGTCAATCTCCAATCCCAGTAAAATGAGGGTAAATACAGATACACCTTACAAATGCAATTGACAGTCAAAATTCTGTGGAAAGTACAATTGGAGGATGGGGGGAGGGAGGAGAGAAGGGGGGGAGAGGAAGGGAGGGGGGGAGGTGGAGAAATAGGTGCGAGGGTTTGGGGAGGGAAGGGGGAAGAGGGGGGGGGGGAGAGAGAGAGAGAGAGAGAGAGAGAGAGAGAGAGAGAGAGAGAGAGAGAGAGAGAGAGAGAGAGAGAGAGAGAGAGAGGAGAGAGAGAGAGAGAGAGAGAGAGAGAGAGGAGAGAGAGAGAGAGAGAGAGAGAGAAGAGAGAGAGAGAGAGAGAAGAGAGAGAGAGAGAGGAGGAGAGAGAGAGAGGAGAGGAGAGAGAGAGAGAGAGAGAGAGAGAG
The DNA here is from genome assembly GCA_002005505.1 of Botryococcus braunii. Taxonomy (NCBI): domain Eukaryota; kingdom Viridiplantae; phylum Chlorophyta; class Trebouxiophyceae; genus Botryococcus; species Botryococcus braunii. Next base: position 69,138 of record MVGU01001288.1, read on the forward strand.
AGAGAGAGAGAGAGAGAGAGAGAGGAGAGAGAGGAGGGGGGGGGGGGGGGGGGGAGAGAGGAGAGAGAGAGGAGAGAGAGAGAGAGAGAGAGAGAGAGAGAGAGAGAGAGAGAGAGAGAGAGAGAGAGAGAGAGAGAGAGAGAGAGAGAGAGAGAGAGAGAGAGAGAGAGGTGCTTGAGGGCAACGCGGGAGTAGCTCACCCACAGACGTCTGTCGACATGCACAACTGTACATCATGATGTCCATGGGGACACGCAGAAGTAGCTTCCCTAGAGACATGCACAGCTACTCATGCTGATCTACATGGGGCAACGCGGGAGCAGCTCACCCAGATAGAAATAGGGGCAGAGAGGAAGAGGGAATTGGGGGGGAAATAGGGGGAGGGGCCGCTGTGGGGGGTTGTGAGGGAGGGGGGTGTAAGGTGGACGTATTTGCGTCAAGCCTTGGAACTGATGGTTAAAAGATACATTAAATGGCTACTGACAAAAAAGTACACCGCTTATGGAATGAAAAAGTACCTTGATGCCAGCTTTCATGGTCCATCTGTAGTTGAATTCAAAGACCAACGCATCCGCCATTACAGGAGAGTTGTTTGCACCATCCAACACAGCATGTAGATGTCGGTGATAGGCCTCCAGCTGGACCAGCTGGCTGCAGCTTGTTCCACGCACCGTGATGTACTTGGGCAGACCTTTCGCATCGGGGTTAACATTGATGTACATCTCAGTGGGTCTGCAAATCATATGAAAAATTGAAGACATTGTCATCATATCGCAAAACCATTGGTCGGGAAGGGAAATAGGGCGGGGAGGTTTAGTGTGGGAGATTAATACCGCAAATAGGATTTAACCCATAAGCATCAGCTTAATTTGGTTTGCAATTAGATTTTCGATCTCAGGCACATACACAGAGACCTAGGCTGCAAAGAAATTTCAGTGCATTGTGGCCAAGAAAAACTATACCGACATATGTACTGATAACAAAACTAGAGTCATGAAATTGGAGAAAACAACTGACAACTACCCCTGTGTGAGTCCGTTTCTGGTGTAACCAAGGGCCCATCACACGTGGGGAGGACCTCACGATGCCCGAGACAATAACAAAGCCCTCACGATGCACGGGACAAGAACAATAATTGAAACCTCAAAATACGGTACGTTGTACCTTATGCTACACCATGACTTTTCTAAGGGTATGCAGGGCCCTTCCAAGAAACTTTGGTGGCACAAACATCATGTCTGTGACTTTCCAAAGGTTTGGGAAGTCACTCTGTTCCTGAAAAATAATTATTCTGCACATCCCCCACATTCTACCCACCCAAAGCACACTATCAGTGCCTAAGCCTCCCACAAGTAGGGCCACTGTGGCAAAGCTGCAACTCCGCAATTAGTACCCTCCCAACCCCAACCCACAATTCACCCTCCCAAGTCTAAACCCAGCCAAACACAGAGATCTGGGCTGAGCAATAAATAAATAAAGGGGGGGGGCTTGGCTTGGAGAAGATGCAAGTGTACAGCCCTGCTGCCACCAACTGTGGAACCATAAAAAAGAATCACAGCGTTGACGACAAAATGTGGGATGGGAGATAAAAACATCACCTGACAAGTAACCCATAAGCATCAGGTCAATTTTGGTTTGCATGCACATCTTCCATCTCAGGGGTGAATAGATTCAGTCCCTCGGGTAGCCTCGGGTTGCGCTTGCCGCGGAAGTTAGCAACAACATGCTTCACCCTCTCAGCCAGAGCATGTGGGGCGGGGACAGAATATCTGATCCTCGTTCTCCACCACGATCGCAGTTTTCCCACAGTTTCTTGCTGGCTGAATCCCTTTCCCTTGTGTTATTTGATAATTTCACGTCTGTCTTGCTCATTAGGGATGAGCATTGCATCGCTAAGAGCACCCACACATAGCTCTGCGCAATAATGCATCACACGCTTACCCCACCCCCCAAACCCCCCCCCCCCAAACACACACACACATGCACACACCCACAACCTTCAGACACTCACAGGCTTGATGACAGTAAGAGAACTTGCCAGTGGGAAAAACTGGGGAAAAATAGCAAGGCGGTATAATTTGCATTGCCAATGATAGCTGTAAAATCAGATAAATTTAATTATATGAATGTGGGGGTATGTGTGTCTCGGTGATTAGTTGGGGGGGGGGGAGAGGGAGACAGAAAGAGGGAGGGGGTGTCAGTGATCTTCCTCAACATGCATGGAGGGGGGGGGGCACCTTTCAAACAATGCGATTCAGGAATCAACTTCGAGTACCTGGCCAGGACATGATACACGTCCTGGAGTACTTTCAAGTCCGGGAAAACTGACTGGATGTGCTTTTCAAACTTCAAAACATTATCCAGCCATACAAACTCCGGCATCTGCAACAACACACGTATGTCATCAGGTGTAGTGCAAATGTAAAATAGAAGCGGGCGTGATGCAAGAATAGAAAAGCATAAGACCGCCACAAAACACACCTGCAAGGAGTTTGCAACGATGTGTGCCCGAAGCTGGGCCAGAGCACATTTTATCTCTTCAAAATTATCCGCAGTGACCGTGAAGAGTTGAAGAACCAACTCCTCATGCTCATCATTACGGTGAACACGGCCTGGAAGACCCTCTGTCCGCTTGCGTCACGAATGTACTTCGTGTCGCGAAAAGTCCAGTCCAGTCGCCAAAACTTGCCTGAGATGTTCCCAAGCCGGAGCTTCAAAAAATCCCTCCTTGATTGCCCCTCTGTCAAGTATAATGAAGCCAGATATTGAGGGCTCGGTGCATCAACTGTATGCTTCTGCCCCACATATGGGACTTTTTTCATGGGGCGAGAAAATAAAGTCCCCCTCGACTTTTGTTCCATGGCCAAGTGGAACTGTAAGAACAGGGCCTGGCCCCGGTAATGAGAGAGGGTCTGCACCAAGCAAACAATGGGTTAAAATTTAATATTGAGACCATTGCAACAGTATTACAACAGTACTTGAAAAGTATTTCTGACTAAAACGTTATGGGAGTATCGCCTGCATCTCCCTCACCACCAAAGAGGAACCATGAAAAGACATTTTGTTCAGAACATTGCTGGAAATTAGATCCAGAAGTTCTTTAGCGACTGCTCCTCGTGCCGTTAGCACAAAGGGCAATTGGTCCAATATAAATTTTAGCTTGGGCGTGTCCAGCTGAGAGATTATGCCTTCCCTTACTTCCCCATTCGCCATAGAGCTGAGGAACTGGAAGATGAATTGCTTATTATCATGTCCTGCAAATCAGGCAAGCTCTACTAGTAAATAGCTCCTACTAGCTAGAGCTTCCTTGAGTGCGGTGCATTGGTGCAAAAGCAAATTCTCGAGAAATGCAGTGGAAGGTTCTCATTCACCTTCCTGGGCACTTTCCGCATCTCCAGCGGTACTGAATCAAATAGAAGACTCTTGCAAGCCCTGCAACTCGGCATACATAGCTACTCCACCCGCCAGTAACACCTCCCTTTTTTCTTGCATTTGGGGCAGTTTGGAGTTTCGAAATGCTGGGGCCAGAAACATTGTGGACCGAGGACTACGAGCTCCACATTGCATGTTGCAAATGATTCAGGAAGTTGCCCTAATGACTCAGCCATAGTGTCGATGGTCGGATTCGGAAGTCGAAATATGAAGTTAACAACAGCATGGCCCACCGCTGGTCTAGCGCCTTTACCAGCAGCGCGAGGCAATATGGGAGCGATATTCTCTTTGAAGAAGGTGAAGATATACTTCTGCACGTTCACGTCCACCTGTTCCTCAGCAGGAGGAAGGTTCTCAACGGCATCCTGCGTGGGCAGTCCACCTTTCAACGAGTGTTGTCCCTGACCCACAACATATTTTCACTCTTGCCAAAGATTAGATATTGGCAACAAGGCGAGCGCAGTTAAGGGGCATAACAGAACGGAGGGAAGGACGGGGCATACCATCCGGCCCCGGTGGGCCACCGGCGGTGACTGTGCGACGAGGAAGCAGGCACCAGTGTATTACATTCTGTATTACAACACAATAAGTACGAAGAAGCGAAGCCGTTCGCACTTCGGAAGTGAAAAGTGAGAGTCTGACTTTCGCTCTCAGTCCTATAGACCGAGTCCACGTGCCCGGACCTTTCGCTAGGCTCCTGGCGTTCAAATTGCGGCCTCTGATTGGCTGGCGGAGACCTACTGCGACCTAATGGACCTTTTGCGGGCCAATGGGGGCGTCGGAAGGCACCCTATACTACCGTTCCATCACCGTTTGACGATGGCATGTGGGTGCCCCAAGAGGTTGTTAAACAAGGGCGGGGGGGGGGGGGCACAATAAGGGGGACGCATTAGGGCAGAATGATAGGCAAGAAATTCAAATTTGCATACTTGCCACTGTGTGGAATGGAGTCAGGAGTGGAAGGAGCCCTGACCACAGACTTTCTGCATGACCCGATTCGCCTACCAAAATTCTTGTACATGGGCCTAAGCTGTACACGTAGGCCCCCCGACGGCTGTACATGCAGGCCCCCTGACGGCTGTACATGCAAGCCCTTGGACGGCTGCAATGCAGCCCCCTGATGGCTGTACATGCAGGCGCCCTGACGGCTGCACATGCAGCGCCCTGCAGGCCCCGTCAGCTGACGGCTGTACGGCCCTGCAGGGGCTGTGGTGGTGGTGATTCTGGGGCTGATAGATGCGGGGTACAGACCACACTAGAGACCACTCAGATCTGGGGACTGGAGCCGGATCGGGGGTCCTGGCCCCGCAAGCCGAGGAGCTCATCTAGTCCTTCGTGGGGGCCCTGGACTAATTCCACATCGCTTGCGCCGGGAACGCTGCCTACGTGGCGGCTTCCAAGGAGCTCAATGTGGCAGCTGCTGTTGCCAAGGTGCGCCACGATTTGGGGAAGAATGAGATTTTAGGATAAGAATTTAATCAGGGTCTCAGGACTCTCAGGGCAAAACTTCACTCCTGTCTGGTAGTTCCTGGGATGGGAAGGGATGGGAGGTGATGGCTGCTGATTGGCTCATGGGCCAAAAGGAGGCTCGACTCATGCATAGGACAATGGCGTTGTCACGTTGTATCTCAAACCATTCTCTCCCTCCTCCCTCGTTCTCTCCTCTCCCTCTCTCCCCCCCCGTTCCTCTCTTTCCTCTACCCTCTCCTCCCCCCTCCCCCTTGTCTCCTTCCCCTCTTTCTGTTTCTTGTTGTTTTCTCTTCTATTTCACAAAAAAAATGCCAGATGTTTTACACCTGCAGCTCTTCGGCTGTCGACACGTGACTATTGGGGCACTGGGGGCCTGAGACTGATATATTCACTTTTCTCTTAAACCATTGATGCAAATTCGCGGATTGCACAAATGAGTCGTGTCTTAGAAATCTAGCTGGGATTATCATGTGCCACGGCGTAAGAGTGCGCTCAAACTCCACCTTCCTAATTGTACATTGCGGACCTTTATGCGATTTAGATTAGGGTGTCATGACCTTCCTATTGATAAAGGTAGACAACAAGGCATCCCTCGAGACCAGAGGATTTGCACGAGGTGCTCCTTAGAGCTCGTTGGTGATGAACATCATCTGTTGTTCACCTGTCCGGCTGTACAACATGTACGGCAACAATTTATGCATCTCTTTCAACAAAGGAGTCGATCTGTACAGACGTTTATGTGGCAAGAAGACCTTGAAGGGGTTGCCAAATTTGTGACTAGAGCATTGGAGAGCTACCTCACTCTCCCAGGTGCTGTGCGACCTTAGTTGGCTAAGATATGGGTCATTCATTGTACTGCCGTCCTCTTCAGCCCTAGTGGCTGGTCTGTGGATGTAATCTTCCTTCCTTCCTTCCAGATTTTCCATAGAGGGATCGTGTCGTTTTCGCAGGTGTCGGCGTGTGGGCTTCTTGGCCCTTGTTGAGGTGCTGCTGAAGGATCCCCAGAGAGATCTTTAAGTACTGCAAGGTCCTCCACACCATCAGGACCATCCAAACTTGGCTGGTTGCGGGTGAAGTTGAACCCGAACCCGACCGAGAAGACCTTGCCTCCGTTTGATTCATTCCTTCCGCTGTTGTGCACGTCTGAAGATTCAAAAGGGCGCTTGTGATTGACGCTTTCCAGCAAAGTTTTTCAACAGGTACAGGTGCATATCGTCAGGTGATTCCTTTAATCCATCAAGAGAACCCAGATGTGAATCGATGTTGACCTAGTCTCGTGCGGCTAGCCTGGGGACATGTGCGTTAAATTAAATGTGCGTGCTACTGTGGTTCATGAAGTATAAAAGTATACTATAGCTGCGGAAGCAGGGTTGCATGATTTTTCTTGGCACTTTCTGCTGATGAGCTCGAGCACGTGTCGAGTACCTTTTATCCAAATTGAGCTGCTTGTCGAACCATCTGGTGAAATATTATCTTTAGTATGTTGTAACTGTTTGTTAGCTTTATCCTAGCTAATAGTGTGGTGCCTTGTCGGGAGGGCATGCTTACAGACGGAATGTTGTTCGACGATGGGTGGGTTGTGGTGTTGGGCCTTCAGGGGGTTCATCCAACTTTTAATGGCGAGTTCTGGTGTTGCTTCTAAATTGTCATACCATGCACTCTTCTTGCTGTTGCTCAGTGTGTATCCAACCTGGTTTCGCCCGGCAACCGCCGTTTCGACATGCAAATGCTTGTACGGAAAACCCGCCTCCACCAGCTACTTTGACCGCCTGATGTGGCAAACGATGAGCATCGATCAGTCAGCTACAGGCAAATGCTGCCCGGAGCTCAACGAGGTTCAGACCGGAGATCCCATAATTGTCTGCACTTTGACAATTTCCCCAGCACCAGATGCAAGAAATTTTACCGCATGCTGCAAAGCTCAATCGCCTGAGCCATCAGAGCCATATACTGCGAATTGTGAGGCCTTGGCTGGCTGAAGGTCATCTCATCACTTGTAGCACTAGTACTGGTAAAGCAAGATCTCCACAAGACATTTTGGGACCCTCTTGACGTTCATGAATGTTCCCGTAGTACACTAGTGGTCATGATTACATGTCTACGTACATACGTACTGGTTTGCATCACTTTGCTTCTTCTTTGTCGTCGTTGTCGTCTTCTGCCTTACACCGGTAGAACAAAATCTTCGTGAGGCACTCTGGAGGCACTTTGGGACTTCATGAACATCGTGACTTTAACTATTCACATAGTAGCCATATGACTGTGCAGTGCTGTCACATGCATACATAAGTATCTACTGCTGCAGATATGAACATTCATGTGATGTGAAGGTCATAAGCCTTCATGATTGTTGGCACAACCTTGAGCAGAGTTTTACAAATACTCCATGACAGTTAACATGACTACATGAATTCTACATGCATGTCCTTACAGCCGCAGCTGCGGCAGTAAGGACATACGTGTAGAATTCATGTAGTCATGTTAACTTTCATGGAGTATTCATGAAATTACATTAGCATTGGTATAGAAGGCTTCTTTTGTGAGAAGCGTAATGTAATGGTCATGCATAATAATGCAGACTTATGAGATGGTAACGTCATTGCATGAACAACAGCATATCTTTAGAGTTTACACGAACCGTCAAGTTAAGATCATGGAAGGGAAATTTAGCTTACTGTATACATGGGCTACTTAGCTTTCATGACATAGCTGTCCAGCACAAAACATTGGATTAATCATGTGTTGCACACAATGTGTATTACATAAAATTTCTCATCTACTTAGACATTGAAGCAATGGCCATGATAATTTTAATGTTTATGGAATACACGTGGTGTGCAAGCCCTGAATAATCCAATATTATCCGCTTTCTAGACTTGGTGTTGGAGAGACATGTAAGAAGCAGCAGATTGCAGTCGCACATGTGTACAGCCAGCATAGAGATTCCTTCATTACCGACAGGGTGGAGACAATAATTCCAAGAACATTTTGATAGCTGTACAAGCTGCAGCTTGCATAGTCATAACCTATGCTTTGTATGTTGTAAGAAGAAAGGTCCCAAAAGCAACCAAAAAAGGTTCTCCAAAACAACAGATGCAAAGCGGTTGGCATGTATGGCAATACACGTTAAGTGCCACTCTATCCCCAAGCATTGTTCCCAAAAACCTGCACTTGCAGAGTCTATTCCTACGGCCCACAGGATCTTGTCGCATCCTAATATATGTATCGGTTCCAGGTTGTTGAATGTCTTTCTTTCTTCCGTCCTTGACACTCACCCTTCTCAGAGCATGCATGTGCCCAACCCATGGCCAATTTCAGACATGTTTACCTTATTCCAGATTTCCCTCTTGTAGAAGCCATGCAGTCGTACTTTGGTACTTTGTGCTCGTGCCCGAAGGTTGTGGATGCTGTGCAGAGCTTCAATGGATTCCCCAGCCCACCACACGGGGCTGGAGAAGCTCCCCCGAAGCTTGGGCCCCCCTTCTGGCACTCCTCAAATGAGATTGTGCTGGAAAGGACCATATCCTTCATAGCCTGCTCGTGCAGGGCATTCAAGCCGTTCGCCTGTGCGGGTAGCTTTGAACGTATCCCTTGCAATCTGAGGACTTTGCCAGCTGAATCAAACTGGTCAAGTTGCAAATAGTCCGTGGCAGCCGCTACGCGTATGCCGTACGGGCTAAACCCTTGTGCATATGTTGTATTGAGAGATAGGCCGAAAATTCTGTGTTGAAGACTCCATGGATGTGCACTGGAGGGTTGTCCGCTGCCCCGTCCCCAACGTCACTGCCCAAGCACCTGGCACACTGACAACCCACTTCATACCCTCCCACACTCCCAGGCTCATGCAACCCTGGCCTTTGCTGGAACTTGGCACATGTGTAGGGCATTGCATTGCTGCTGGACGCGGGCCAACCAAAAGCCTGTTGGCAGCAGGAAATGGTGCATCTTCAATACTTCATGTCCTGGAGGCGTTGAATGTCAAGCACCTACTCCGCCCTTTCCACAGCTGTTAAAGGGGCGTTTCACATGCAAGCCATGTACACCCCTGCATTCATTCTTCGCTTCTAACTTAGTTCATTATTAGCCACTGTCTGTAAAACACGATTACCCGTGCAGCCGCACATGTAAATCTCCACAGATACACTTTCACATCACTTTCGAGTGGCGTTCACACTGACATTAAGCATTGGTGCCGGTACAGCAATTCAGTGGGAGACTTGCAGAACTCCGGACCCACATATCCCCCTCCCCCCCCCCCACACACACACACACACACACACCACACACACACACACACACACACACACACACGCACACACATACACACACATGTGTACACACACACACACACACACACACACACACACACACGCACACGCGCGCTCGCACACCACACACACACCACACACACACACACACACACACAAGAGAGAGAGAGAGAGAGAGAGAGAGAGAGAGAGAGAGAGAGAGAGAGAGAGAGAGAGAGAGAGAGAGAGAGAGAGAGAGAGAGAGAGAGAGAGAGAGAGAGAGAGAGAGAGAGAGAGAGAGAGGAGAGAGAGAGAGAGAGAGAGAGAGAGAGAGAGAGGAGGGGGGGGGGGGGGGGGGGGGGGGGGGAGGGAGGGAGGGAGAGAGAGAGAGAGAGAGAGAGAGAGAGAGAGAGAGAGAGAGAGAGAGAGAGAGAGAGAGAGAGAGAGAGAGAGAGAGAGAGAGAGAGAGAGAGAGAGGAGAGAGAGAGAGAGAGAGAGAGGAGAGAGAGAGAGAGAGAGAGAGAGAGAGAGAGAGAGAAGAGGGGGGGGGGCAGGAAGAGCATGTTAAGACATGTGTGTGAGCATTTATAAATGCTCCACTATCCTTAATTAAGGATAGTGGTTGTACAATCGATTCTTAAGTATAATCAATTCTTAAAAACATAGTTCCTAAGTACATCCAATTCTCAAGCACATGATGCCAAAGATACAAAGCTTTTGATTGAGACAATGTGATGCTGCGTCTACTTCATTAATGATTGTATTGCAATACACATTCAGCCACCGTTTCCAAGTGCCGGCAATACTTAGGTTAGCCTCACAGCGTAAGTTGAGGATACTTGTGTCTGAATATTGCCAAAAAAGCATTTCTGTGACCTTGAATAGGCTGAAAAACATTAAGGTTATGACAGGGCTTCTCCTTTCCCTTTTCCTTTACACTCCCGTGTCTCTTCTTACAGCATGCCCACCCATGGCCTTCCTCAAGCTTGATTTTCAACATTGCACTTCTCGTGTAGATTCCAGGCAGTCGTGCTTGATTGCTGCTGTTGCCCAAGCATCGGTGATGCAATGCAGAGCTGCAATCATCTCTCCAGCACTCCTGCCAAACTCCCGGCGCTCCTCTTTATAGGATGTGCTGGAAATACACACGCCCTTCACTGCCTGGTCGTCAAGATTATTGAGGCCCCACTCCAGGTGCGGGTAGGTCTGCATGTACTCCGTGCACTGTGCAGATTCTTCCTAGTAAATCAGGCTGGGATGATGTCAAAGAGTCTGTGGAAGGAGCTGCATGCTAAAACCTTGTTCATCTGTAGTGTTGAGGGAGATGCAATATGCTGTATTGTAGACTCCATGTATGTGCAGTGCCACGTGGCGGGATATGGGTATGCTGGCCCCGTCCCAACGTCACCTTCCAAGCACTTGGCACTCTGGCAGCTCCTGACTCCAGATGCTCCCATTCCGTAAGGGTCTCGCACCTCAGGCCTTTGGTATAAGATGGCACTGTCGACATTGGCATTTCATTGCAGCTGGGACTGGGCATTTTAATGACCTGTTGTTCAGGTAGTAAATGACCTAATATTTGGCAAGTCGTGTCCTGGACACGTTCCATGCTGGGACATGTCCACATATGTGATACCCCCATCCTCAACTGTTCCAGACCCTCGGGGCCCCAGACCCTCGGAGGATCAGAGCTCATGGACGGTGGCCTGCAGTCCCTTCACTACTGCGCAAGTTCACTACTTGCATCGGATGAACCACCTTTTTGTGCCCATTTCTCTTTAACGTTAAGTAAAGAGAATCTCCTAAAATTTTAGGAGATTTAATGCGCTTCCCCGACGTCGGTAAGACGTCGACGTGCTGCTGCATGCTCTACCGTCAGTATACGTTGTACTGGGAGCTTTACATTCAATTTATTTGGCTTTGGGCTGAACCCCCCCCCCCTACTTCGAAGGGTTGCCTGCCTGTTAAGGTGGTTGTACAGGTTACTCAACCCATTTCTCGCCTTGCATGCTGCTAACATGCCAGGGGTCTTCAAATTAAGTGCAGAGTTGAATGCGTGCTCGAATGAATTTTGACACTCAATATAGCTGCACAGAGCCCTCCAGGGAAGAATATGAGTCCGGACAGAGACGGAAAAGGCATTCCAAACACCACAAAGCTTACTTGCTTGGGCATATATCAGCCGCCAAGCTAAGCCGCTGGTACAAACCTGTAACGAGCCACTGAACCTCCGATCGTGCTGCATTCTGATTGCAGCGCCGCTACTCGGGTCTTGTCCTCGCGCTTGGGGACACACACACACACACACACACACACACACACACACACACACACACACACACACACACACACACACACACACATACACACACACACACACGCGCGCGCGCGCGTCATCAGCGCACGCATAGGTCCCAAATAACAATTTTCTCCTAGTTTCCGAAGGAGCCGCAGCGGCGCAACGTGGCCCAGACGTGTGTGACTGCCGGTATGTTGAAATTTGCCTATACACAATCAGGGCTAGACGTCAAATTTGCACTTGACCAGCGAAAAGCGGCCGATGCGATAGGGCATCTCCTGCATGGGGCTTGCTCCATCTCTTGCATGGGACTTGCTCCATCTCCTGCTTGGGACTTGCTCCATCTCATCCTCTATATGCTGATCAAATGCAATTTCTCAGTGCACTTAAAAGGAAGAGACGCCTGCACGCCACAGCAGGGCACGTGCATGCTCCTGGAGAGCTAAATGATCCCACCTGCATTCCATTCGCTGGATGTGTTCCAACATGGGTGCCCACATTTTCCCTTTGTAATGTTTAATTGCCTATCTTCCCCATTACAACTCTTTCCGCGCGCGCGCGCATGTGTGTGTGCGCGCACGCGCCCGCGCGCGCGCGTGTGTGTGTGTGTGTGTGTGTGTGTGTGTGTGTGTGTGTGTGTGTGTGTGTGTGTGTGTGTGTCTGTGTGTGTGTGTGTGTGACTGCAAGTTTAAACTTTTGGAGTGGAGATGATGGTTCTGGCGGGCAGGGGGTCTGGGAGAAATGAGGTATACACCTGATGTAAAGACAACCATTACCTTGTACTTCATATGCGTGCATGGGGAGATCCCGTACAGTTCTCTCTGGTTTTCATATATACTTAGATGAACGCGTACATTCTATAATTGGCCGCTCTGCGTCGCATTTAAGACGAGAACTTCACGCATTGTAATCAGTCGCTATCTTCGTCTTCATGAACGGATCTCTTTGCCTCAGTCAAATACTCTTCCGCTGATTGCCATAACACCTGAAATTTGATGGTCTTTGGAAGCAGGGATCCCTCCGGAGACGGGTAGACGGTTGGACGTGCATTTCTCCTCACTGCCAGATGACTAGGAACATTGTCAAACAATTATGGGGTTACAGGCATCCCTTTTTTCGGTGCTTTCCAAGTCACGGTGGGGGGGGGGGGTAGAGGTCAAGTTTAATCTGGGATCCAGGTGGGATTATCGGGAGAGGGTGGCAGTTAACTGGGATTCCACCACAAAATCCCAATGAGGGAGGGGGCCATCTGGGATCGATCTGAGATATTGTGGGAGGGGTGGGATCGATCTGGGGTACAGGGTTGGAGCTGGAATCCAAGTGGCTAGTTTTCATTCTGCAAGTGATGCATGGGCCTGGGGTGTTTTTACTCGACCTTATAACTTCATTACACTTGCGCAAGGCCTGTTGCAGGGTCCACGATGAGCGCCCAGCTACGTACTCATACCACTATTAACAGCAACAGGGTTCCAATAGATCATAATACTCCATCGCTACGAAGCAAGGCTTTGGGAACTTGCTGCAGAAGGATTTCATATGAATTAGATGTAACTATATAGTTTCAAGCAATTGATACTGGCCGGTGCACCTTACCACGTGGTAAGGCATCTAGATATCTCTGGTAGGATTGGACACAGCGAGTCCGAGCGACAGGACGGAAATCACAATGCATCTGGCTGGACAGCTTTAATGTCGTTCCTGTCCTATCAGCCCATGTAGCATAGTTGGCAGCAGACCCAAATGGCAAACTACGTAAACGTAGACCTGGTATAGTTGCGATCTTAACCATGTGTGTGTGTGTGTGTGTGTGTGTGTGTGTGTGTGTGTGTGTGTGTGTGTGTGTGTGTGTGTGTGTGTGTGTGTGTGTGTGTGTGTGGCGCGCGCGCGTGTGGGGCGCACATGCGTGCGTGCGTGC